>JXSR01S066668.1:109721-125057 GCA_000969725.1 Ophiothrix spiculata | reverse complement strand
ACTGGTTTAAGAATTATCTGAGCAATAGAAAGCAATTTGTTTTTTACAATGAATGTAATTCGGATCAAATGGATATTCTATATCTATATTGGGTCCCTTGCTCTTTATTTTATATGTTAATGATATTACAAATACAACAGATGTGTTAAATTTCATATTATTTGCTGATGACACCACTATTCTATACTCGGGCAAAAATGTGACAAACTGTCTTCCCTCAATCAACGAAGAATTAAAAGAAGTCAGTAATTGGTTCAAAGCCAATAAACTATCAGTAAATGCTACCAAAACAAATTGTATGCTTTTAGGAACACCTTATATGACTTCTGTGAAGGCACCGGACAATCTTGATATTACCTTAAATGACACCAAACTTGAAAGGGTAAAATCTACAAAGTTTCTTGGTGTATTGATAGATGAAAACTTAACGTGGAAAAATCACATTGATTGCATATCAAAAACAATATCTAGAAATATTGGTGTCATGAACAAGTTGAAACATTATATTCCTCATCGTATACTTCATACACTCTACTGTACTTTAGTTCTACCATACCTTAATTATAGTATAATTATATGGGGGGATACGTGCAAATTATACCTTGATAAACTTATAAAACTACAAAGTGGGCAATTAGAACCGTCTGTAATAGCCATTACAGGAGTCACACTGGTCCACTATTTGCAAAAAACAATTTATTAACTGTTACTGATATGTATACTTTAGAATTAGGGGTGTTTATGTATAGATTCTATGTAGATGAATTACCAATGGCTTTTAGTGATTACTTTGTAGAAAGATCAAACATTCACAACTATCAAACAAGGCATTCTGATCACTATAATTTAACAAGAAATAAGAAATCTTTTTCATACCATTGTATAAGAACGAGCGGACCGATCCTTTGGAATTCACTGCCAAAATCTCTAAAACAATGCAAAACTGTTAAGCATTTTCGAAACACGCTCAAATATAATCTCATACAAAACTATGATTAATTTTGAGCCTGTCCTATGTCTTGTTTGTGCATGTGCTTTAATGGTTTTTTTTTTTCTTTTCCTATGTTATTGTCACATTGTTGGTTATTAATGTCAACTATTGATTTGTAATTTCTTGTACAGGGGGGTTGACTATTTACAGGCCTTATTGGCCTCCCAGCCACTCCTCCATATATATTTGTTGTTTTTATCATATTGTGTTTTGTAAAATATGTATATGGAAATAATAAATGAACCTTGAACCTTGAACCTTGATGTCTCGTTCTACTAATAAATGATTTGTACGGCATGACAAACGATGCTATATATTGGTTAGGTATGCTGAACTAACGTGCTTTACCAACGAAATGATTAGTACAGCATGGACTTTACGAATTTAAAACCTGCTGTACCAACCTATAGGATGGTAAAAACGATGTCTCATCCTACTAATATTGATTAGTTGGACAGGCTCAACAAAGTTCTTAACTCGTTTGACTGGCGGAACGAAACAAATGTGTTGTACGATGTTTGAGGCACGATCAGACAACAGGAAACTGAAATAATGGCAAACAGGCAATGCTTCAAGTTATATCTCTTTCAAAATGATCACTGGACAGTGCCATTGTTGTGCTGTGCAAAATCGTGATCGCATAAAATGTCATTCACGAACACACTGAATGTAAGCTTGACATGATTAAGCTTCTCTCGAAGACTGCATTTGCACCACAGTCTATGAGAGAAGCCTAAGCTTGCACACAATGCACCCATGAATGACACTTCATGCGATCACGATTCTACAGCATCCAGTGCTCACTCCAAAACAAATATAACTTTAGGAAATATTGCATGCCATTTCCACTATTACCTACACTTTAAAAAAAAGCTGTGTTAAAAAGGGAACATGGTTAACAGGTTGGGTTTGCACAATATTTGTTTATTTTGTACACAATCTTGGGTAATGGTGCACGTTTTACCAAACATTGTGTCAAATTTTACCCAAAACCTGCCAACCATGTTCCCTCCTATCTCCAACCCGCCACGACAGTTCTCGTGTGGTGAAAAATGTGTCGTCGTGTGATAGCAACAGCGTGAATTTTAAACATCGTAAAACCACTAGTAAAACCAAATGGTACAACGAGTTCGTAATTGTCCCCGATGACAGCGTTTACGAGTTATCGAAGCTGTATAGATGTTGCATTGTCGTAGAACTGCCAAATCCAATTGGTAGAGCCCACTCCACAACTATTATTCCTGTAATACGAGTCTTGCATACGTCCGCTTTGGTACATTAATCGTAAAACCGTGGTAAAAACTGATAGCACGGGCTGAACAAGTGTATTTTACTAATTTGAATTAGTAAAGCACGCCGAAAAACAAGCTTTTGTTTTCAGTGAAACACCATTTTTTGTAGTTATCTATTTATTTATTCTTATCTAGTATCTTTTATTTTGGTCTTTTGACCTAATTGCCTGAAAGTAAAATACTTTGGATGTTAGGTGTGTGAGAAAACCAAAATTAGTAGGACAACGTAATAAGAGGGTGAATCAAAAGTAGTTGCTAAATGCTGCTCACATGTATGTAAGAAATCTGACACCCTATTTAATCAAGAGTTCGTTTGTGTTTCTGATGAAAAATTTTTCACTCGCTTCTAATACCTATTAACAGCAGTCATGATTACCAGGCTACACCAGTAACCTATATAGAGTTACGTGTTTAATTACTAGAATACAATCAATACTAAGATAAAGTTTTTGATATGCAAAGTACTGCTTTACAGCTCTTTACCTAACACGTAACTTGCAATATCTGTTCTTCTACGAGGTGTAATTCAAAAAAGACCTTTGTAGGTATAACTGACAAGGACAATCTTTAAAAATAAAATACTATCTATACCTTAAAAGGACAACTAAGTATTTGCTCTATCTGTTAAAGTCGAGTACATTTTCATCATCCTGAGTATCAGTTAACATCAAGAAATGAAGTCGTATACTGTTTATGCATAGTTTAAGTCATGTACTGTTAACCACACACTGAAAGAGAGTGATTAAAAATGTTAAAAATCTGCTCTTTGTCGGAAGGTTATGATCTAGTGGTGAAGATGGTACTGTATGGTCTTATACCAAACGCCTACTAAAATACAGTTGTACAAGGGTTATTAATGCTAGTTGGCTTTGATGTTTTCTCGTCCATTTTGCAAATTGTTGCAAAGCACTAAGTCAATTTTATGAAAATGTAAGTGTAAATTATTATTATTTAGTTTCTATCACTCATGTTTTACTTGGCACCAATTGGCACCAATTTTCGAGCTTGACACTCTTTACATATAATTTTTATTATTGGAGCGCAAATGTAGACCAAGTTCACAGCATGAAGTATTCAGACAAGTCACAGAATACATATTACTTATTAGACTGTATTTTGCTATCAAGCAAACATAATTGTCCAATTCAACATGAATTTCACTCACCCGCAAACCCATTGCATACAGTGGCTTTTTAAGATATTTTGAAAACTTAACCATTAAAGAAAGACCATAAAAAGTTATTGTTATATTTCACCTAAACCAAAGTACGTCGAACAAAATATTATCTTAACATTATTATTATATTAGTTTAAAGAACAATGTTAAATTTGATGTTTTCCACCATACTGTGTTTATGTATAGCATTGTTCGTGCTTGCTTGTACATGTAATTCTTTAATTAATGATAACCTTAAATCGAACTTTTGTCATAGTAGTCACAGTAGTCAAAATGTATACATTATTAGTCAGTTCTGGCTACTTCTATTATACTATCTTGAAATCAATCCACTTTTAAGGAAAATTATTTTCCTCCTAACAGTGCACTACAAAATATCTACTTAAGCATACCACCTGTAGATATTATTAGCATTTCTCTATTTTCACCTGTTTTAACTCAATGTTAAGCTCTTGTCTACTCGTGATATTGTAATTGGTTATCTTGTGTAAAGAATATATCATCACAAATCTGTCATTAAAAGCAAGATCGAGTGCAGTATCGGTGTCAAGGTTACCTTATCATTTATCCATTTTCCATATGAAATATATTGCCTTAATGACGCATGTTTAAATTCAGGTATAACAACTTGAGCCTGATTTAAAAAATGATGATGATAAGATTAAACTATTCAACCTGGAAATTGGATTCATTCGAAACAAATCATACAAATTGAGTATACATAAATGCGTAAGCTGGATCCATACTTGGTCCAGTCTCTGATATCAAACAAAACATCAATTAATGTAATTAACCATTCTTTATATACTTTTAGCACAGATATAAAAAAAAACGTCGAAATTTCCCTTTGCAAATGTGCTTAAACCCTTGGTTTTCAGCATCCATAGGCATGAACTGACTTTGGCTTTTTAACGAGACGTGAACAGTATTCCCTTTCAGTGTAATAACGTGATTGTCTCCTTTTTGATTCTCAGTTTAATATCAAATTTTTGCTGTAGCTCTGATGAATGTTAAGTGAAATTTGAAATACAGCTCAGCTAGCGATATTGTCAATGATCATGTATTTTTATGTTCTGAACCAAAGTACGCATTTTGCTTATTTACCATAAATCAAACATTACATCAAGATTTAACATGCAAGATTAATAATACAAAATATTATTGTCTACTGTTCTTAGTTCGACCATGTGGTGGTATACTCTCTAAGCATTTTCAAATATTGTTTTGCATGTTGCGCTTTCAAAGATTATATATACTCATATAAACATATGTAAGTTACCTTTTAATAGTATGGAATAGGGAAAAATGTAACCTGTCACCAAACACTCTGGGTTACTTATTTATATACCATTTGACAACATAATTGATGTGCTATTTTGAAAGAAGAATATATTATCGCATTTCTGTCAATCGACAAGACAGTGTGCAGTGTCCGACGTCAGGGTATTATTGATCAGTTATCATTCCGTATTAGTTACGGCATTCATAATAACACCTTGATATGACCAAGATAAAAGGTGAAAGCCGGGGGTGAAAGAGGCGAGCCAAACCTATATTTTATGTATTTACGAGCTACCAAATATTTGGTGACACAAGTCTTCGTTGTTACATTACAATTTCTAATCAATTGGTGGTGAAAGCCATCAAAATCTGGGCATCACATTATATAAAATGATTGTATGATTGATTTTTCATCATGATGCCTCCGTTATTATCACGGAAATAAATTTGAATTATATAATAGATTATTAGCTAACAAAGGCTAGTTATATCGAATGTTTGTTCACAGGAACTCCGACTGGGCATGAACGACTACTACCAGATTTGCCAATCTACTATGTAGTTTGTTTGTTTTCGCCGCCAAAAGCAGCGAGATTTTTTTGCTGTCTTTTTTTGAAGTAGTTGGGTAAAGTTCCCCCCCCCCCCCTTTCGTTATTGGGTCAAGATTTTTGTTTTTGATCCAATATTTTTTTCTTCCAAAACACCTCTATAGTCATCCTGCACCATGATGATTTATATGATGTTATATAACAGGCTTCATGCAAGTTGATTTGCGACATTGATTTGATTTATGAAAATGTAATGAATGAGAGGGAACTAAAAGGCTGGTATTTTAGGCGATGATAAGAATTAGATAACACTATTTGTTACGTACTAAGCTTAGGGGCGCACCATTTGATTCTTAGGAGATACGAAAAAGTATCTAACAGCAGAATTGCTCCGTTATTGAAAAAAAGGAATGGCACAATGTAATTGAAAGGGGAAATTTTGTCAAAAAGATACAAGCCTGCACCTGACTCAAATAAACATGTAACAAATATTAAAAATTTCAAAAATATGATTTTTCTTTAATTTTAGTACGTCAAATCTATGATGAGTCAATTTACCTCTGTAGTAACTCACTTTATACTACAGCGACTTCAAAGAATTTGACGCACTTATGTTTCTGTGTTCTTTAGAAATAAATAAAACCTGAAGAGCTTTAGAGAAAATAAGAGCTTTTAGTAACACTCAGAAGTTATAATACTTGATCTAATTTCATTAATGCGTCATGTCATAAAACCCAAACGTATCCTTATGTTTTTAACTTGTTATGTAATATGATGTACTCATGGTCATTGGTAATATAGAAATCGGCCATCGAACTTCATTTAATCGTATGGTTATTCGCACAAAGTACTGAGGCAAATTTCCAAAGCAAATACCATGATCATTTTATATTCTAATAATGCATTATGTTTGTCTTTAACAACCCATCATTCCGCAGAACAAATAACATGACAAATATGACTTAGGGGCTATTTATAGATATTATCTTGACCATATTCTAAACAATATCTATCTATCTATCTCTGTTGCAGGCTTTGTTCCCAGGAAGAGTCAAAAATAGTCTACGTATACAGGTGACTTAAGCAGGTGTTTTCTTTGTTACCCCTTTACTTACGTAAGTTTTATGTATGGAATGGATGGTCTGATAAGAGCAATTTTAATGGATTTGATCAGTTTCTAAGCCAAACGATTTACTTGTATTTTAAATAACAAAGTTCTTAAAAGAATTACGTCGATATTTTAATCTTCGTGTGAATTTGGATTAGTGAAAAGTACAAATAGTCCATTTGGTGAGGAAGATATTAGGAAGGTTAATATTTAAAAAAAACGCTCTGATTCTAATCAACGTTTTATAGATGGAAATGTTATTAATAACCGGGCTAACCCGGGTTAATAACTCTAAATTAATAAGAATGTTCCCTGTTGATATTTTGATAGCAATGGACTTCTATGATTAGATAGCCCATATCAATATTTTACAAGCCATCTTCAAACAAAAATTCAGACGTCCATATTTTTCTGTCAATACGTGAACACACCAGTATAGTAAGTATTTGTTGTTTTTAACTTAAAAGCGTAGGATTTTAGAAACCTCAAAACTCTCTTTGTGACCGATTTAATGTATAAAGATAATCTATCCGTTACATATATGGTAGAAATATACATAACAAGATCTCAATTTAAAACCATGATATTCAATCTTCTTCATTTTAATACTACATGAAGACATTCATTTTACATACATACGTATTCGTGGCTAATAGATATAATACTTGCCATAGTATTTTCAAATCCTTTTCTTTGGCACTTTCAATCTTAAGTGATCCGTAATATGATGCCTGTAGATCAAGGACGTGACTGAAACCAGAACTGCCATTTTTCACAAATGTCATATTTATCTAGGACCGTTTAAGGCAATTACATTTTTTGTAATATGATGAGGCATACGTGGTAGAATTTCAATTGCACTAGTTCAACATTAGTGTCTTGTTACATTTTTCGTTTTTCATGTTTGACGCCTCTAGCTAAACAGACTTTTTTTCATTTATAAAGATTAAAGGTGCAATTCATGATAGCTTCTTTTCTAGCTAAATAAAAGCAGAGTACAACATAAATATAAAACTGAAATTTTCACTTGATTCCGACCCTGGTTTCCTAGTTACAAGATTTCCAGCATTTTTAAAATCCCCTGAGGCTACTGTGTTGTAATTACTGTCGGGGCCCCGACAATAATTAGAAAATGACAAATGTTCTCACTTTTCTCGAAAATGCAAGTACATCGGACGGAATGGCTTGGGGATCGTAACATATACCAGTTGAGGATTCTTATAAGCTAAGAAACTCAATTTTGAAACAGGTGACCTTGAGGGTGAAAAGTGGATCATGAATTGCTTTAATCACATCAGCATTTTGCATCTTTATAAAAAAAAAGGGACAATATTGTACATTTGCATGTCGATAATTATTAATGTTAGCGAGTGTAAGGTGATTTACAAAATTATATAAACACATCAAATATTTCTTTCAAAGTGTTGATTCTAGACCAAATTGCCATGATTACCTGCAGACGTTGCCATCAATTGCTTATATATATTAAAACAAAGTTTAGAACTTCAAAATATTCATTATCATGTGCCATTAAAACGCTTGATGCATTCATCTCGCACTCAATTGATGCATTCACCTATAAATGCACATAATTTGTTATATTTGTTTAAATCTGGCATGCGTCACAAAATTTTAAAACATGGACACGTTGCGGAATGGGTGAATTTTCATATGCCTACCTTTTATATTTTGTTGTCATTGCTCAATGTTATTGTTCACTTGCTTATTCATTTGGTGACTTTAAAGGGTATGAACAATACCTACAATTTTCTTCGGAAACGTTATCTATTTTTGACCAAAATGAATAATAATGATAACAGCACAACCCATTTTAGAAAGTTTTGCCTTTCATAGGTTGTGTATCATGACATAACATGAAATATAGCCCATTAGAATCAAGGTTTCTCATGAATCCCAATATATTACCTTATTCGTAGCCAGACACATACGTCAAGTTTTTCTTTCTACAAAGGTCAATATCTATTGTAAGAGAACATTCAATAAAGGCAATGTGAACATTTAGCGATTCAATCATATGTTCAATAACCGTGTGAAATACGTCGCTTTAAGCATGCTTAAATTGGAAAAAAGAAAGTTGGGTTTCAAAACGTTATGGGTATTTCTAATGTCATGGTCAGTGACCGTCAGAATAGAATAGAATCGAATTGAATATTTACATATTAACTATAAATAAAGTAGTGTAGAATAATAAAAGCTGTAAAGTGTATAAATGAGAGAGACCTCTGCAAGATATTACATCACTATTTTCAAAAGTGTCTTCTTGATATGGAGCTGAAACTTACCCCCATTACTCTAAAACCCTATTCAATATTTTTTTCAATGTTGTAAAATAAAATAGTTTGCTGAAAAATCGCACTTTCGAATGCAATCATGATCCGTCGTGTTTTCTAATGTAACATCTTGGAGGTTACAAGAATCATAGCTTTTCACTGACACTAAACTAATTAAGTTAAGTGATATAATGTCAATATAACCGTATTTAATAAACAGTATCAATTAACATTTTTTGAAACAAAACGTACTTTGATATTGAAACACCTTACCTTAACGTTAGAATTTGTTACGAAAGTTTTATATTGTGTAAAATATTTACATTTCTCGCTTAAGGCATTTTAGACGTCAATTAAAAAAAAGTAGGATGAAATGTGAATACCGTTGATAAGAAAGTATCTGGCTTTCCTAATCTTATGCTCAATTGTCATGAGAAACGCGTCCTTTTGAGTACGATGTAGTGAATAACAAGATTAATCTTTGATGTCATTAAAGGCAGAATGCTGTCAAATGTTCAGCTCTCGCCAAATGTTCCGATGTTCTCGAGCAAACAAAACATCTGTTAATCCCAACAGTTCATTAACGTGGAACCTATGATGGTGTGCATTTAACACATCAATGAACTTGCAACAAATAACTGTACCAACTATGATGGTGTGCATCTAACAAATCAATGAACTTGCAACAAATTACTGTGGCAACTATGATGGTGTGCATCTAAATTACCAATACATTTGTAGCAAACAACTACGCCATTTAGTGAGGAGTGATAAGGTTAAACATGTCCGATTTGGAACTTCAAATTTTGTATTCTTCTAAATGCACTACAATATATCGTCATTAAAGTGTTATCCAGGGCCCATATAGTTAGCAGGGTTATGAATATGGGCCCGGGATTTGTTGAAATACAATATTAATAACGAGCGTATTTTATAGAGGGTTGCTACAAATCTTGACTGAAGAAATCCGAATGTCTTTCAATTTCAAGTGCAAGAACAAATAACATTTCGGTAACATTTGTGACATTTGCCTTTGAATGACCATGTAAGTACTAAGCTAATGACAGTTTATTTTAACCGGCTCCATCATCATCATCATCATCATCATCATCATCATCAGCCATTATCTATCCACTGCTGAATGAAGGCCTCAGCATGTAGTCTCCAATACCGTCTGTCCCTTATCTTGCTGTAACAATTGGTACTGCTCCAGTACTGTTGGAGTTCATCTCTCCAACGCTTTCTCTGTCTGCCTCTGTTCCGCTGTCCCTCCATTGGTGTTCACATTGTGAGGGCCACGCTCCAGCTGTTATCCTCCCTTCATGAGACATGCCCTGCCAATGTCCACTTTTTTCTTTTCACGGTTTCAATTATGTCTTGAGTATTTGTTTATCTCCTGATCCACTTATTGGTTTTTCTATCTTTGTAGGTGATGTTCAGCATGCTCCTTTCCATATTAAGTTGTGCTGCTGCGAGTTTTTTCTCAATTTTTGTACTCATTGTCCAGGTTTCTGCTGCATGTCATAGTAGGGAGAATGTATTGGTCAAAGATCTTCTTTTTCAAACATATTGGAAGATTCCCTTTCATGATTGAGCTATGTCTCCCATCCTGCCTTTATCCTTCTTATTATTATTTTCATTATCAAGATTTCTGTCTACAATGCTGACTCGTTGTAGAAGGTATATGTATTTATCCACTTGATCTAGAGTTATGTTGTTGACTGCTATTGATCTAAAAAATAAAGTTCACTTGAGTTCATCTCCCAAAAGAAGTTGACGTCTTCATATTCTTCATCTAATATTGCTTCATATTGTTGATTGGATTAAGCCACATAATACAGTAACGGTCTACGTCGGTCTTGTTAAGGGGAAATTGTCGAAAGGATGTTCTCTGAAAGCGATTTCAATGAGACATGAATTAGGAGATGATCTAAAAATATGATGTCGTCTCATTTTACTAACATTTTGTTCACAGAATGACAGCAGTAAAGTAAAGAACATTTGATTGGAAGAACAAGTCAGCTGTTCTATGCTATGTAGACCTGCTGAGTTTTCTCAAGTAACCAGTTTTTCTGACACATATTACGTCTAACTGTTCATGGTAACGAAAATTGACAAGTGATGATGCTATTGGGTATGATATGCTTCTTCTACAGTTACAGTAATTTACATGCTTGGATGTTTGGGTACTAACTTATAAGTTTGGTTTCGTATGCTGTACAAGATGCAGAATGGGTTGATATTCAGCTGCACAAAGTCAACACCAGAGGGAGCCGTCATAAATATATCCAGATTAGTCATAAAGCCAAATCATTTGAGGAAGCATTTTTTTTCCAACCATCAAAGACTGGAACGAGTTCAAACATCACATTGCCTGCATCCTCACAATTGACTCTTTTAAAAATCAGCTCAAACAAATTTTTGTCAAGCATGATCCATACGCAGCGCGCAGGTTAGTGTGATGTATCCGGAAGGATATTTTGCTGACTTAACATATGGAGATTAGATGGAGATAGTGGTTCATGACATTCTTACATTGTCATGTCACGACTCCCGACTAATCATTAAGTCTGAGGTAAATAAGCAAGTATGTGTAAAATCATAATCTGTCTTGTTTTCTGACGGTTTTTTTTTTTGACGTTTGAACTAACTCTAAATTTCCAAAACAAGTATAATTTACCGACAAAGCCTCGTTAAGCTGTTTTGTAACATCGTCTTTTAATCAGGACAAGAAGTTGATAGACCGATCAATTAACATGTTTTGCAACAAAGTTGACTTTGACATTGAGCCACTATAGATTGAAACAAATACCTAAACAGTTTGAAAAGGTCGGTATCTATTGCGGAAGTTCCTATTGTGAGACGTTCACATTTCTAAATCCAATCTCGTAATGGTCAATAGCCATGTGAAATGCATCGCTTAAGGCTTCTTTGACGTCAATGAAAATAGTATGATGACATGTGAAAGCTTGAAGAAAAATCGTTTGTTTAAGGTATCTGGTTTCCAATCTCAATGCTCAATAGTCATGAGAAATACTCCGATTCAAGCATGCTTAGTGAATAATAACACGATGAATCGCTCATGTCAATAAAGACAGTATGATGGATATGTCGAACGTTTAGCTCTCACAAAATGTTCCCATGTTTTTGAGTAAACAAATCATCTATAAATACCAACAGTTCATTCACATTACATGGCGATGGTGTACAACTTCGCATCATTGAAGTTGCAACTAGCCACTTCATCATACAATAAAGTATATAAGACCTTTTCCAGTTCCAAGAATTTGGTTTAACTACATAAAATATCTTAAATACGATATTGTTGCCCTGAATTTCTGCTCCCTGTCAACCTGTCAATATGGAATTACATACACGGGAAAAATGCATATCAAAAACTATACCCTAACCCTTACCCTAAATCCTAAACCTAACCCTAAAACTAACCCTAACCCTAACCCTAAATTAAACCCAACCCTAACACTAACCCTACACCCTAACCCTTAAATTAAGATCTTTTTGACAACCGACAAGAATTCTATGTATGGTCTATTAGAGAACTTCCCGTTTTCCTTTCTGAAACATATGCAAGTACAAAATTGATGTAATTTTGTTCTTTACAGCTCTATGTTTTGCTTTAAAGTTTACTTGAGTTCATCTCCAAGAATGAGTAGCTGACGTCTTCAAAGGCGTCACAAACTAATTTTCCTTCACGTTGTGGTTTTTATGAAGCCACATTATCTAGTTACGATCTACCTCGGTCTAGTTAAGTGGAAATTTCCGAGAGGTTGTTCCATGAAAGTGATACAGAAGTCACTTGAATTTGGAGATGAATCTAAAAACATTTTGACATCTATTTTTACCAAATTGTTCACAGCATGGCATAGTATTAAAGATACTTACTCGTTTCCGCAAATGGTGCGTTAACCAAATGTTAACAGTTACAATTACAAAGTAAATCTACTGATGTGTAGAAGTGAAGAACTTTGCAAGAAGAAATTGTTCGACAAGCTATCTTTTTTCCCAAACACTAATGTTTATGACGTCAAATATCACTGCTCCTAGAAATTAAGAGTTATTGACTGTTTTGACCTGAAATACTCTTGAGTCCCTCAAAATTTCCCTCTTAGTCGTAGTGGGTAATACTGGGTAAGTTTGTTGATTTGCAAGTTGTTAGGGTTTTTTCGATCTCTACTTACACTACCATATTCAAAAACAGTTGTTGTTGTATATTCAAATTACAAAACATTGCTTTTATAATTTAAAGTTTGGAAGTATGATACTTGGACGAGCCACCACTTACTATAAAATCGCCAAAAAGTATCTGTACGCAATGGAAATAAAACCTACTGAGTACGTAGGTTTTACCTTTTTCATTCTTCAGAAGCAATAGAACTCTGATTAAGACTAAGTTTCTCTCATCAAGTCTAATATTTGTGAGAAGTTTAATTTAATGACTCGCGTGTTTACACGCGATATGTCACATTTTATGACATCAACAATACGCATTTGCTGATCGTACACTCAATTTGTCTGGGTAATGATAAATGTTTAAAGGTTTTGTATAAAAAGGAGAAACCGGCATAGTCCGAGATTCAAGCTCTTTCATATACTCCCTATATATGATAAAGTAAGTAATGATATCGTTTGATCACCTATCTATCATATACAAGTGATATATATAATATGTTATTACTCTTTACCATTCATATTCTCTACTTGATCCAGATAAAATTGTGATTTGAAAATTGAGTTTTCTGCACAGAGCTCTTGCCTGGAGGAAAACGATTATTTTCCCCCAATTCTCCTTATCTAAGACGTTACCCTTTACATAAGACAGAAAAAGTAGTCTCTTCGAAACAGAGTATTATAAAAAAGGAAGTGGATACTTGATAACATCTTACAAATTGTGTTAACGTTAGCTTCAACTTTGAGATTTAGAAATTGTCATGAGATATGTTGGACGTATGACATCATATTTGTACATACACATGCAATTTGACTTGTGGGTCCTTGTTATGTAATAGAAAATTGAAATATTCCTTACAACGATCTATAAAAAGTACATGTAT
This sequence comes from Ophiothrix spiculata, assembly GCA_000969725.1. Classification (NCBI taxonomy): domain Eukaryota; kingdom Metazoa; phylum Echinodermata; class Ophiuroidea; order Amphilepidida; family Ophiotrichidae; genus Ophiothrix; species Ophiothrix spiculata. The sequence continues at coordinate 111,297 of JXSR01S066668.1, read as the reverse complement.
GAACTTGAAAAATACACTCATGATTAATCAGTTAATCTACTGAAAACATTTCAAGCAACCAAGTATACTGTATACAAATTATTTTAATTCATTTATATTTTCACGGAAACTACCGTATTCACTCGTCAAATTCAGTTAGTGCCAAAAAACTTGTTAAAATATTTTAACAATATGCCAGCTATAGACAGTATCTTTCAAAGTCTTGGAAGTGAGGTTATGTAAAAATTTAAAAGGTGTGTCAAGTGGCAAATAGTTGAATTGTACAAATAAATACGGTATGTGGCTTTCTTGCAAGTTTAAATGATTTTTTTTAAACCAAGGACATTCAAATTGTACATTTAGAAAATCGGGTGTGCTAGGCAAAGTATACACTATCAGAATTCGGTGTAGGGTCAAAAGTATGATTTTGGACTGCATTGCTTGATTTTGGCAAGATCTTTTAAAAGAAGCATGTTTTTATTGAAAACCCATTTTTAACCTGTTTTGGACATATCTGTTTCAACAATTATTCCAAAATGATAGAAAATGAACTACAGCGATTTGTCAACCTTCAATAAACAATAAACAACGATTGTATGATTAAGTGTACATTTACAAATAGACCACTAGGTATGTCTATTTCTGGGGATTAAAAATGTTGCAGATATTAAAAAGATTGTGCTCAAACTATGTAATAAATGTCTGTGAAAATATATTATTTAGTAAATCAAATTTCGGAAGGATAAGCATCAGCATTTATTTTGTGGTATATTATAATGTGAGCGCGTTAGTAAAGCAGGTTAGTTAGAACATAAAAATCCATCAATAAAAAATCACTTTAAACTACTTAGATGATCCAGGTTTACATGGGCTTTCTTAGCAATATAGGAATGTACAAACCCATGATGTTACATCCATTTTCATATTTACAACACATTCAGACATCTTACATAACATACAGACAAAATATTACTTAGCTATAATACTTTTCTTAGTATTCTTAAATCTATATTTTGGCACTTAAGAGAATGCCTGTAGTTCAAAGACGTGACTGAAATCAGAACTTCCATTTATCATAAAATGTCATATTTATCTAGTACCGTTTCAGGTAATTATATTTCTTGAAACATGATGCGACAACCATGGTAGAATTTCAACTCTACCAGTTTAACATAGGTGTAATATTACATTTTTCTTGAGACGGTTTTGTTTTCTAGAGTTATCAGTTTGCATTTTTAGCTATACAGACGTTTTTTAATATAGCTATCTCAATTTTTCGTAATTTAAAAAAATATGCTTTTGCGGTTCAGCTGACGTAAGGCGTTTCACAAAGACACGAAAATAAAAAAACGTTTTCGTTATAGATCTGGCGCCAATTGCTAGCACCAATTGGTAGGCTATATATTTACAATTTTGAAACATATTGCTCTTTCATTAATTAGTCAGGGGGCTTATGTAATCCCGTGGCCTTTCAATGATTAAAGCATTACACCTATTTGGGAACCTTAAGTGGCATCCAAATAACAAGAAAAAAATTGCTGGAGATCACCGAGGGGTGGCAGATGGCGGCCATCTTGATTTTCAAAATGGCCGCCAT
>JXSR01S066668.1:96322-107351 GCA_000969725.1 Ophiothrix spiculata | reverse complement strand
TTTAATTAAAATAAATGGATAATTGGACCAAGAAGCATAGTTTTATTAACCACATGAGATCAAAATAGGCTGAAAATGGCGGCCATTTTGAAAATCAAGATGGCCGCCATCTGCCACCCACCGATGGTCTCCAGCAAAACTTTTCTTGTTATTAAGGATCTTCTTTAAGTATCCAAATAGGTCCCATGCTTTAATCATTAAAAGTCCACGGGACCCTTTTTTTCAACATAAGCACCTACACTAAATGGGATGTTATGTCACAGGAGGCTGACTTATTATCACATGCCCTTAAAAATACCAAAATGATACATTCTTTTAATTGCATTACCATATTTTATGTATCAAGACAGTGTTATTTGATGAATGAAGGAATCGTTATGTTCCTACATCGTTATATAGTATGTTGTTGTGATTGCTCAATGCTATTTTAGTTTAAGTTATTAATTATACTTCAATATTCCAAGGAATAATATTAATTTACCTGCTAAGGCTATGGACGAGACTGGGACAGAAATTTGGGAAGACAGTTTTCCGATTTCGGCAGGAATATTTCATATTGACGTTCCATTCACATTTTCGTTCGCAACTTTCCTACGTCAGATTGAAACAAGTCGTCTAATCGTTGAGTAGAAATTGATCGCTAGAAAGGAAATTAAGGGGAGATCCATATTCGTTTTGCAAGGGTGAAGGACCGGGGTAAAATTCCTTCAGGGGAAATGGTTTGGGGGGCTTCCCCCCCCCCCCCCTTCCCGCCCTAACGACCAACACCTGTTATGCCACTGGTAATACATGGCTAACCTCGTGTCATAATCCATGGTTCGAGTCCCCGCAAATACAGAGGAAACTAGTTATCTTTTCACGATTAAAAAATAGTTTCAAGTCAGTTCCATAAGTAACAAAAGTCACGTGTATTTTTTTTTTATTGAATGACCAACGACCGAAAAATAGTCTCCGATTCATAGACAATGGTGAAATTCGGGACAATATTTCAACATTTTGTTCCAAATTTCGTCAAAATATTTTGGTTGAAAAGTAAAATTAAGTAAAATTGAATTAAATTAAGCTAAAATTTTGAAAAGAATGAAATATGTTTATTACTTACGTCAATCTAATTTAGAAGCCAAAGAACCCCTTTAAGCTTTAAAATCAAGGATATGTAGGATACTACATGTACCGTATATAGTGATATTTTGCTTTATACAGTATATACTAACAAGTGTTTTACAAGTCTTTGTTCAATGTATAAACTTCTACAGCAGCTTGAAAAAAATCCTCATGTAATGAGATATAACGTGAACACGTCATAGAAAGATGCTAGTTAGAACAAAACTAACCATCGATTATTTTGATTTCATTATATTATTTCTCAAAACAGAATTTCAGAGACTCCTAGAAATGTCTTTGTAAACGAAGTATGTGTATAATCCAACTGCCAAATGCTATAAAGTAATGAAATACATATACATGTGATTTTCTTACAAATCTCAACATTAAGAAACCATGTTTTAAATTTCAAAGATATTACGTTCTTCTACCTATGTTTACATTTGGGTCACATTTGAATATAAACATTCATCTTGTAAACCAATATTTAAAATGCTGAAAAAAGTTGAAATGCTCATTCTAAGCTAGCGGTGTAATACTTATCACGGTATGTTTGAAATCCTGTACCGAGGCATTCTCCATCTAAAGTGATGCTTGCAGATCAAGGACGTGAGTGAAATTGGAACTGCCATTTTTCACAAATGTCATGTGAACCAAGGACCGTTTAAGGCAATTACATTTCTTAATTAAAAATTATATATATGTTGTTATATGATGCGAAACACCTGTAAGAATTTCAATTGTCCTCGTGTAACATAAGTGTTATATTACTTTTTTCCTTAAAGTTGCTCATGTCAGCCGCCTCAAAGTGAACTATTCATGTGTTTAACCTCATACATGTATATCAATATTTGTCTGGGGTTTAACTCAACCGGTTTTTTTTTTTCACTTATCAGGATTATCCATTCTAGATTCTCGTATTCTTTTACAAAAATTAGCAAATTTTTTTTCATGTAACTAATGTACGGTGATTCACAATGACGTGAAACATGGAAGTTTGGAGCCAATTACTAGCAGATTAACGACTTAATATCAAGCATCAATTGGTAATCTATATTCATTCAAAATGGAATATGAGGCTCCAATATCAGCAAAGTTTGACTTTGTATTAACATGAGTTTCTTAAAACATACCAAAATAATACAATATTCTAAAACTGTAATTATTACGTGACCCGTAATTAAGAGACATTAAGAAATGTTGCTAATACATGAGAATACCCTCTGTCTAATTTGCTACGTATGTTTTTATGTGAATAGAGAATAGTGGTGTCATCAGCAAACAGTATAAAATCTAGTACTTTTGACGTATATATGATATCATTAATGTAAAGAATAAAAAGTAATGGGCCTAGTATTGAACCCTGTGGAACACCACATGCAATATGATTTAATCTTGATTTAGAGTCATTATATGAGACAAGTTGTTTTTTATTGCTTAGGTATTTTCTGAACCAATTGAGAGCAACGCCACGAAAACCATAACGCTCAAGCTTATACAGGAGGATTTCTCTGCTTTGTCTTTTCCTATTTTCTTTAATATATGGGGTAGGTGATATAATAGCCACATATAAAAAGCTATTTAAAATTCTTTAATTTATGATTTTACCCATTTTGTGTGTTTGTTTTTGTCTAAATCAATAAGCAAATTTTAATACAAAGTTGTTACTTCCTTCATAACTCGCTGATTGGGTATGAATGTAAATGAGATTAAACCTCCTGAACCATACATCTTAACTGGACCAAACAATTACCATTTGAAAGCTCGAAATTGGTGTGATTTAGGTCATTTTAGGTCAAAGTTCATTTTAAGTTCAAATCACAAAATTGTTAGGAAAATTCACCAAAGGCCATCTCATCTAACTGGGAGCTCTTTAAGGAGAGTAGCAAACAAGTTGGATAGGAGAGGTAGAGCAACTGAAGTGTAATGGAGTATGCGTCACTGTCATGGATGAGTGCTAGCCCAACAACACTTGGACTGCTTGACTCCATCCAGAAGAATGCACTTCGAGTTATTGGTGTTGATGTGGACGAAGCTAGAACAAAACTCAACATCTCATCTCCACATCAGAGACGCCAAGTTGCAGCAGCTACAGTTCTCCACAAGATACACACCAACTCATGCCCGACAGACCTTCGTGCTCTACTCCCTCAGCCGTATCTTGTCAGGAGAGCCACCCGTTCCAGCCTATCGATGCCATGCCTCGCAATACCGGTGTCCAGAACAGTTTCCACAGGCCGGACATTTATCCACACTGTAGTAAATGTTTGGAACAGCTTGCCTGATGACGTAGTTGGCAACATTTCTGATTAATGGTGTTTCATTCTTCAAGAGCAGATTGCATGAATATCTATTGTCTCGTGTTTAAGGCTTTTGCCCCTGCACTCAAGTTTTCTTGTTGCTGTGAACCACGGATTAGGCCATGGGGATATCAACCATAGTGCATTGTTGCTTATGCTAGATTTTGATATTAATCAATCCTTATATGGACTATTATTCACTTACGCATTTTATTTTTAAAAAAATGTAATAGAGGAGCGGCGAGCGTCATGTTACCTTTTCAGTCAATTGTTCTATTGTAAATAAACAAAAATCAGTTGTCCGAAAAGTTTCAAATCTGATATTTTTGGCATGAATTCTAGAAGAGGAATACCTAAAGAACCAAGGTTTAGTGTTTGGGTTTAAGTCAAATAGTTTTGACACAACAAGGTCATTTACATTAAATTTGCATAATTAGAAACATTACAATATCATTTTACAAAATGTAAAAAAACCCCTTATGATCATGGGTCTTTTACAAGTTGGTAATAAAACTCAAACGATCAAAACGTGAACAAAAATTGAAAGGTGAATTTTCTTTAAAATGCCTACTTTGCAGAAATTATACCATAAGTATGATAACAAATATGAAACTGTCGTTGTACAAGCACTGATTCATAAATCTTGGCAAATGATCATGTAAAAAATATATGCGTATGTATATTTGCTTTCTGTGTGTCATGATTTATTGGATTTGCAATTAGGGCTTGGAATTTTCTCATACTTAGATAAACCTAAATATTTTGTGTATATTTGAAACTTGTGTCAGAAAAAATAAGCTTTTTTGTTGTGAGTTATGACCTTCAACCTTTCTCATGTACCCAATTTTATGCAAACGATGTATAGTGGTTCATGACATTCATACATTGACATATCACGACTCTCGACTAATCATTAATGTCAAATCATAATCTGTCTGTTTTCTGACGTTTCTTTGTCGTTTGTACTTACTCTAAATATCCAAAACAAGTATAATTAACCGACAAAGCCTCATTAAGATGTTTCGTAACATCGTCTTTTCATAAGAACAAGAAGTTGATAGACCGATAAATTAACATGTTTTGCAACAAAGTTGACTTTGACATTGAACCACTATAGATTGAAACAAATACCTAAACAGTTTGAAAAGGTCGGTATCTATTGCGGAAGTTCCTATTGTGAGACGTTCACATTTCTAAATCCAATCTCGTAATGTTCAATAGCCATGTGAAATGCATCGCTTAAGGCTTCTTTGACGTCAATGAAAATAGTATGATGACACGTGAAAGCTTGAAGAAAAAATGTTTGTCTAAGGTATCTGGTTTCCAATCTCAATGCTCAATAGTCATGAGAAATGCTCCGATTCAAGCATGCTTAGTGAATAATAACACGATGAATCGCTCATGTCAATAAAGACAGTATGATGGATATGTCGACCGTTCAGCTCTCACAAAATGTTCCGATGTTTTTGAGTAAACAAATCATCCATAAATACCAACAGTTCATTCACATTACATGGCGATGGTGTACAACTTCGCATCATTGAAGTTGCAACTAGCCACTTCATCATACAATAAAATATAAAAGACCTTTTCCGGTTCCATGAATTTGGTTTAACTACATAAAATATCTTAAATACAATCATGTCGTCCTGAATTTCTGCTCTATTGATAAAAATATACTTTCTTTATAAGGTGTACTTGGGTGAAAAATACTATTACAAATGACAAATTTTCCTTTCTGAAACATATGTAAGTACTAAATTTTGTTCTTTACAGCTGTGTGTTTTGCTTTAAAGTTTACTTGAGTTCATCTCCCAGAATGAGTAGCTGACGTCTTCAAAGGCGTCACAAACTAATCTTCCTTCACGTTGTGGTTTTTATAGAGCCACATTATCTAGTTACGGTCTACCTCGGTCTAGTTAAGTGGAAATTGCCGAAAGGATATTCCATGAAAGTGATACCAAAGAGACTTGAATTTGGAGATGAATCTAAAAATATTATGACATCTATTTTTACCAAATTGCTCACAGCATGGCATAGTATTAAATATACTTACTCGTTTCCGCAAATGGTGCTTTAACAGTTATTACAAGTAAATCTACTGATGTGTAGAAGTGAAGAACTTTTAAAGAAGAAATTGTTCGACACGCTATCTATTTTCTCAAACACTAATGTTTTTGACGTCAAATATCACTTCTCCTAGAAATGAGAGTTATTGACTGTTTTGACATAAAATACTCTTGATTCCTTCACAATTTCACATTGATAAGAGAGAATCAAGTTCAAAATTTCATAATTTTGACTTAACCATTGACCTCTTATACAGAAGTGTTCAAAATAATTGATACACTGAAAGGTCCATTCTGGTAAGTATATGGCACCATTTCAATCACTTTCATAACCCAATTTCGTTGAAATTTTGGTATATTGAAGATAAACTACGAAGATTAATAACGGAAATAAGTATATCCTTCAAAATTTACAATACATTTAAATGGTTGTGGAAACAATGAATGTCGGAGGTAAAGCATATCCCTTTACACTCGAATATTTCCGTCGCTGAAAATTACATCGTCGCCTAATTTATTATCAAGATTCATTATTATGACGAAAAAGACATCTCATATTCCTCCGTTAACCCTCGTCCACCTAAGTTATTTTCTACTACGTCGTCACCTAAGGGGCGGTTACCACCCGTGAAAATGAAATTGACGTGCAAAAAGTGCGGTTGTTTTATATCATAGTATAGGGTAGGGTATCTTCTTTCCATTGATGCCAAAATCATGAACATCGGCCAAGGAGTTACGTAATTATGACGTCATAAAGTACTTTAGGTCGGAAAGATTTCGGCAAAAATTGACAAAAATTCGCTATTAATGTTCTAAAATCGGATATTCATCGGGGTTTTTTGCTATTGAATGCATATATTTTGCACATATTTTTCAAAATGATGACTTTTATATGAAGGGCACCCCCTACAACGGACTTTGACGGCTTACCCTACCCCACCTATGGTGGAACTCAGACTTGTTTCATCAAAATGACCGCAAATGATGTAAAAACAATTACTCAGATGCCCGGGCCACTTTGTTTTGCGATTTGGGGCAATTGGCGATAATCCGTTCATATTTTTCAAAATGGTGATAACCACCCACCCACCCACCCCTCTTAGCCGGAGTGGGTAAAAGTGGGTAAGTTTGTTGATTTGCGTCTTTTTTATTCGATCTCTACTTACACTATTTTTTCTTTTATAGACCTTGTTTTACTTTAGTATACCATATTCAAATTACAAAACAATACTTTTATAATCAAAGGTTTGGAATTCCGATAGTTGGACAGGACACCACTTACTTTAAAATCGCCATTTTTAAAAGTATCTGTACGCAACGGAAATGAAACTTACTGAGTATTTAGGTATCACCATTTTCCTTCTCCAGAAGCCATAAAAATCTGATTAAGATTAAATTTCTCTCCTTAAGTCTGATATTTAGAAATTTAATTTGGAATCTGTGACCATTCACTGACTCGCGTGATTTCACGCTATATGTCACATTTTATGACATCACAAATACGCATTTGCTGATCGCACACTCACTCAATTTGTCTGGGTAAGGACAAATGTTTAAAGGTTTTGTATAAAAAGAAGAAAACAGCATAGTCAGAGATTCAAGCACTTTCATATTATACTCCCTATATATGTGATGGCTCACCCCGAAAGGGGGGACTTTGAAGATGTTATCAATTTAGATTTTTTCATTTCATCTGTTGCAGCATTTTCTAAGCTTTAAAATGACACTTTACTTGTTGAAATTGATCAAGGCGATCAAATTTTACAACAGAAAATCTGCTGAAAATTCTTATTATTTTGCTGCCTATTTTCACCTGTATCTTGAAAAGTGTTCTGTCGCAAAGTCCTCCTTTTCGGGGTGAGTCATCACATATGATAAAGTAAGCAATGATATCGTTTGATCACCTATCTATTATGTACAAGTGATATAATATGTTATTACTCTTTACCATTCATATTCTCTACTTGATCCAGATAAAATTGTGATTTGAAAATTGAGTTTTCTGTACAGAGCTCTTGCCTGGAGGAAAACGATTATTTTCACACAATTTCTCCTTATCTAAGACGTTACCCTTTACATAAGACAAAACAAGTAGTCTCTTCGAAACAGAGTATTCAGAAAGGAAGTGGATACCTGATAACATCTTACAAATTGTGTTAACGTTAACTTCAACTTTTGTGATTTGATTTAGAAATTATCATGAGATATGTTGGACGTATGACATCATATTTGTACATACACATGCAATTTGACTTGTGGGTCCTTGTTATGTTATAGAAAATTGAAATATTCCTTACAGGGATCTATAAAAAGTACATGTATGATCTTGAAAAAGACACTCATAATTAATCAGTTATTTGAATTCATTTATATTTTCACGAAAACTACCGTATTCACTCGTCCAATTCAGTTAGTACGAAAAAACTTGTTGAAATATTTTGATTATATGCCGGCTACAGACAGTTATTATCTTTCAAAGTCTTGGAAGTGAGGGTATGTAAAAATTTAAAAGGGGTGTCAAGTGGCAAATAGTTGAATTGTACGAATAAATACGGTATATGGCTTTGTTGCAAGTTTAAATGAATATTTTTTAACAAGGACATTCAAATTGTACATTTAGAAAATCGGGTGTGCTAGGCAAAGTATACACTATCAGAATTCGGTGCAGCATCAAAAGTGTGATTTTGGACTGCATTGCTTGATTTTGTTGTTGTTGAAATATTGCCAAAATAAGATTTAAAAAGTAGCATGTTTTTATTGTTAACCTGTTTTGGACATATTTGTTTCAATAATTATTCCAAAATGATAGAAAATCAACTACAGCGATTTTTCAAACTTCGCATAATAATCAACAACGATTGTATGATTAAGTGTACAAATAGACCACTAAGTATGTCTATTTCTGGCGATTAATGTTGGTCTTATCAGTTCCTCTGTTGCAGATATTAAAAAGATTGTGCTCAAACTATGTAATAAATGGTTGTGAATATATATCATTTAGTAAATCAAATTTCGAAAGGATAAGCATTTATTTTGTGGTATATATAATGTGAGCGCGCTAGTAAAGCAGGTTAGTTTGAACATAAAAATCCATCAATAAAAAATCACTTTAAACTACTTAGATGATCCAGGTTTACACGGGCTTTCTTAGCAATATATGAATGTACAAACCCATATGTTACATCTATCTTCATATTTACAACACATTCAGACATCTTACATAACATACAGACAAAATATAAGTTGAAATTTTCTCTTAGCTATAATACTTCTCTTAGTATTCTTAAATCTATATTTCGGCACTTAAGATAATGCCAGTGTAGTTCAAAGACGTGACTGAAATCAGAACTTCCATTTTTCATAAAATGTCATATTTATCTAGTACCGTTTAAGGTAATTATATTTCTTGTAATATGATGCGACAACCATGGTAAAATTTCAACTCTACCAGTTTTAACATAGGTGTAATATTACATTTCCCTTGAGAGGAGGCTGACTTATTATCACATGCCCTTAAAAATACCAAAATGATACATTCTTCTAAATTCATTACCATATTTTATGTTTCAAGACAGCATTATTCAAAAACAAAAATACTTTTTTGATGAATGAAGGAATCGTTATCATGTTTCCACATTTTGTATGTTGCTGTGATTTATCAATGCTATTTCAGTTAAGTTATTTATTATGCTTCAATATTCCAAGAAATAATATCAATTTACTTGCTAATGCTATGAACGAGACTGGGACAGAAATTTGGGAAGACAGTTTTCCGATTTCGGCAGGAATATTTCTTATTGAGGTGCTATTTAGATTTTCGTTCGCAACTTTCCTACGTCAGATTGACACAAGTCGGGTAATCGTTAAGTAGAAATTGATCGCTAGAAAGGAAATTAAGGGGAGATCCATATTTGCAAGTTTTGCACGATAACTAATCATTGTAATTTACAACTGGGTAAACTAATTTTATATGTTGTTGTGATTGCTTCGTTTAATGTATTCCTAGGCGGTTGAAGTGAACACGTAAGTGACACTGACGGGGACACTGATTCTACCTAAAACAAACCCAATTAGCTAAAAAAAATCAAAAGTCATGGGTGACAGAGGGCGCTTCATTTTTAACACTTTATAGTTATAGTATTGCTTTAATAATAATGGGGATCTAACCTGTCACCAAACATTCTGGGTTATTTATATACCTTTTACGCTACCGACCATTTGATAGCATGATTGATGTGCTATTTTGAAAGAAGAATATATTATCGCATCTCTATCAATCGACAAGACAGTGACAATGACCAAGATAAAAGGTGAAAGAGAGAAGCCAAATCTATAATTTATGTATTAACGAGCTACCAAATATTTGGTGCCACAAGTCGTCGTTGTTACAATACATTTTCTAATCAATTAGTGGTGAAAGCCATCACATTTTTAGCATCACATACGAAAAAGTGTGGTGCGATGATTTTGCATCATCATGAATTATATAATAGATTATTAGGTAACGAAGGCTAGTTATATCAAATGTTTGTTCATAGGAACTCCGACCAGCCTGAACGACCACTACCATATGGACCATCCTACATATAATACGGAGAAAGGTTAACTACAAGCAACCGCATACATTAAAGGAGGCCAAATGTTGTGATGTTTAAATTTTCTGAAAGAGTTAAAAAATTATGCACCATTTGGATTGGGAGTGGCTTTTTGGCCAGCATGTGTTTTGATTTGATTGCGTGTAGCAACTTTTTTTACCCGGGAGAGGGAGTCTTCAAAATTTACAATATTTCGTATGGGGATGCCAAAAATGGAGTTTGAAATTTCGATCATCGCTTTACCTAAAAAAGGCGTGGATTTACGATGACCTATGTCTATACAATTTTTCCTGCAAAAAGATCCTAATTTGAGGCAAATTGTGTAATCCACCCATCAATATACTAGTATTACGGGCGATAACGGGGGCGATAACCTTACAATAAAACTTACGAAAATGCACCCTAAAACCTTTGCGCATCCCCATATTTGTTTTTCAGTTTATTAGTAACATAACAAATTGTGTTATCTAATTCTCATCACCGCCTAATACCAGCCTTTTAGTTCCCTCTCATTCATTACATTTTATAAAATCACCTGCTGCTCGATGTCGCAAATCAACTTGCATGATACATGTTATATAACATCAAATAAATCATCTTGGCTAAAGATTTTATCACTCAGTAGTAGATACGAAAAAGTCGTATCATACAGCTCCTTTACCAGACTTGTATTGCTTTTGAAATATGCGTGCGCGACTAACCACAACGCGTTGTACTACGTGATACCGATAGAAACGACGTGCATAGCTGTCAATCATCAAGCCAGGGAATCTACAAATCTAAAATTGGTTGCAACGTTTTAGAAAATATAAAAATAAGCATTTTCAAAGCAGTTTATCAAATTCCAAGTGTTTGCTATCAATTAATTCCCAGCGGGCACAAGTTAGTTTTCAACGTTGAAACAACGTTGAATCAACGTTGAAATTTCAACTCAACCATTTTTCAACGTTGAATCAACGTT
>JXSR01S066668.1:36572-57686 GCA_000969725.1 Ophiothrix spiculata | reverse complement strand
TACTGTTATTTTGCATATGTGGAAGAAATAAATTCTTATGTCTTATGTCTTAAGAAAATATTCAAACGTTATAAAAATTGAACCTAGATTATTATGTTTTTCATTATCATCTGAATGAGAAAGAATGTTTCTCACTTCTTCTTCCTGTCGTATATTGGTTGGTTTAATCCTAATCATGTTTTCAATGCACGTTTAGTTTGCTGTGATTTAAATCTGTCGGAAGTTTCAATTTTGAAGCAACAGAAACGTGTTAGTTTGCTTAGGCGTTGATTCTTCATCTAAAGGAAACACAATCGCTAAGCAGAAAAGTCTAGGAAATTATTACAAAGGATACGACATTCATTTAAGTGTGTTAAAATGCACCGCTCGTATTTACTGTTTAAAAGAAAACTTGTTGTTGTTTGGTTGTTTTTGTTTTGTTTTTAAGAATAAAAATATTAGATATAAGAGATGTATGAATATGATACGCTGTATCACTCTTACAAGTAAACTGACAGGTAGAAAAAAAAATGAATTAATGCTATCTCTACACTGTACAAGTATTCTAAATGGTACTTGTTTTTGAATAACAAAACTAGTTCTGCTCAAGAATCTTTCTTCTTTCTCTTTTCATAAATAATAATGTTTGTACAATACCGTTCTTCTTTATCGTGTGGCATTGACCGAAGGTATCAATAGTGAATACCTCTATTATCCTCAGGCTGAGATAGTGTAATATAATGTTTAGGGTGTTCCAAGCTCTACTCGGAGTGTTGTAGTTGTAACTACGGCTAGGAACATGTTTTGAAACAAAATACTGTTACTAACGTCTTGACAATTAGTTTGGTCTAAGCTTCAAATAAACCAATACGGTAAGTCGTAAAGTACATTTGTACTTTTAGATTTTAACTATAGCCTATTACAAGAAAACTGGCGTTGCATGGCATGTCATAAAACTATGCAAGTAAGGTTCTTTACAAACTTCAAAATTTGCCAGTTCTAAAAGACAAAAATATTAACCTAAAATAAAAAATAGCCCAATTTTCTATTCATGATGCCGAGTTTTGGTAAATTTTCCCATTCTTCAATTCAGTTCTCAAATTTATGATTACTGCTAAAGGTTATAAACAATGACAGCAGTATATGTGGATTTTGAAGTCCTAATGACCGACACGGGGTTGGAAACAATCAGGAGCATATTATTATACTAATTGCGATTACATCCACAGACAGGACCCTATCTATTCTGTAAATGTGATCGATGGCATTATGTCCCTTTCGAAGGACGACAATCTCTCATGAAATATTTACCCAACTCTAAATCAGCTAAGGCAGCCTCACTTCGGCCAAATATCAGTTCTGAAAGCAGATTTTGGAACCACCCAATATGCCTTGGTATGTAATGGATTAGCTACTATGTTTACAAATGCTTAATACTATTCAACAAGGATCTGGGCCTATAACAGGTATTTTTAGATTCTCTTGAAGAAGACAAAATGTTATTTTCAGCGGACAAATCTACCTCTATCTAGCTTTACTTAAATGATGAATTAAATCTTGTTAAATCGAAATGCACATGAATTTAGCAAGTAACAGCAAAACTAGGTGGAAAATAATTCGTTGAATAGATTCATCAGGATTGTTCTTTATCACTATGGAAAATAAATTGTTTATTCTTTCCTTTAATTCTCATCTATTGAATATCCATGTCTCAATTTCATTAGCACATTCAACCAACAGTACATTAAACCGACCCTATGTCTCCATAACATTACGTTCTGCGTTCTGTTAATGTGTTCTCTGCCATACCCCAAAATCTATACTTAATTTCCTGCAGTAGTCCAAAATGAAATGTTTACGTTAGACTCTAAAACAACAGGCAACTTGAATACAGTTTCTTCATCGTGAGCTTCAACATGTTTTGGGTTAATCTATATAAGTCCTAGACTGGTCCCTTCATCCATATTTACTTATCATGCTTATAGGAACTTGTAGCGTATTTATCTATTTCCTTCAGTCTGTTTATGAACTCCGATGAATTAAAACGTATTAAGTGCTCTTGACTTTACATCGAGCAAAGCCAGAAAACATTTTACAAAGCTATGATTTTAACGATATTTAGTTTGTAAAGCGCTTTTGAGATGTGTTTGACATACATTCAGTCGATATTGCAGCAAGAAATATCCCTGTAGGACATTATACACTCTTAAAAGGAAAGGATCAAATTGATCCCATAAAGTATCAAATATGAGCTTAGCATTTTTGGGATCAATTTTGATCCAAAATTCTCCTCAAAGTTGATCCTTTTCGGATCAACTACACTCCTTTTTGATCCAAAAAGGATCAAATTTGAGGAGAATTTGGATCAAAATTGATCCCAAAAAGGGTAAGCTCATATTTGATACTTTATGGGATCAAATTTGATCCTTTCTTTTTAAGAGTGTACGTATTTTGATCGGTTGTCATATGTACAAGCTTTTGTTTTGAAGATATAGATATTCCTCTCGTTGCATTGCTCCACGTTTTGGCTCCCTTTAGGCCCTGCTGGATTGATCTGTTTTCTATACACTAATTGATTCAAGTAATTATATTTCCTTTGATGTGATTTATAAAACAGGTAGGAAAACCCACCAAGGGAATTAAATTCTTGCTGTGATCTAGCATTCTTTGATAGATTTTCGTTACCAGATTAAATTGAAACCCAGATCTATTAAATATGGGAAATAACAAGCACTCTCAACTGTTTTCATAAATTCTTTTATTATCAAGTAGATTCTTGAACTGATTAAACCTCAGTGGTATTCTCAATGCTCACTTGTCTCCTATTAGGTTTTGTTTCTGTTTAAATATTTTGAAGTCTGATAAAACTTGTTCCGGTATGCCCATAGTAACTGCAACTTTATATTTTTGATTAAATCATTTTTTATGCATTCTTAGTTAGCTGTCATTACCAATTTTGAAGCAAAGGAAACTATGTTAGTTTGGTTAGGCGTTGATTCTTCATCGAAAGGAAAGACAATAGCTAAAAAGAGAAGTATAGGAAATTATTAAAAAGGATACGACATTCATTAACTGTGATTAAATGCATCGCTCTGACTTACTGATTTTAAGAGAAAACTCTGCAAACGCAATGTAAGGGGCATATCCAACTTACTGATTTTTTTCGTCACTTAATAAGAACACCTTTTTTAAGAATAAAAAATATTAGATGCATGAGATGGAATAAACGGAATAGCATGCGATGTCGCTGCATCAGTCTTAAAAGTAAATAGATTATTTTGATAAAACTAGACATATAACAGTAAGCAAACATAAAATGGTGTAATACCGTACTATCTCTATTTTGTAAAAGTATTCTAAATAGTACTGCTCAAGTGTCTTTCTTCAATCCCTTTTCAGTACATAAATAATAATGTTTGTACAATTCAGTTCTTCTTTATCGCGTGGCATTGACCGAAGGTATCAATAGTGAATACCTCTATTATCCTCAGGCTCAGATAATGTAATATAATGTTTAGGGTGTTCCAAGCTCTGCTCGAAGTTTTGTAGTTGATCAAAGTTATGATATAACACTGCCAAACTACTGCTAGAAACATGTATTGAAACAAGAATACTGTTGCTAATATATTGAAAATCATTTTGGTCTAAGTCCTAAATCAACGAATTATTAGTACAGATTTTTAATTACAAGTATTACAAGGAAATTGACGTTTCACGGCATGTTTTTAAAAATGTGCAAGTTCGGTGCTTTACAAAAAAAAATCCAAATTTTCTGTTCATGATGTCGAGTTTTTGGTAAATTTTCCTATTATTAACCATAAAATTGGATAAAATCAAGCTTAGGATGCCTCGTTTCGGCCAAAATTGAGTTCTGGAAGCAACATTTTATGTAACCACCCTATATGCCTTGGTATGAAATGGATGTTTATCTATTCAAGGATCTTGGTCTATAACAGGTATTTTTTGATACAAAATGTTATTTTCAGCGGACAAATCTATCTTAATTAATTAAATTAATTTAATGAATTGGTTGTAGAAACAAATGTTAATATCAGTTGAGGTCGGGTTTCTCAAGTACAGTCACTTGCCTATTATTAAACGGATCTATTAAGAAAAACCTTACAAAGGATTTACAATAATGCAAAACGAAAGATGATAAGAAGCGACATTTTTGAGTCTAGCGTTGGTTTTGTAACAGAGAACATACATGTATGATGTAGATCTATGCAAATATATCTTATAATAATATGAAATGAAATAAGATAATCATAAAATTCTAATTTTGACGTTTTCATCATTGCACGAGACAAAAGCCGAGTGAAAATAAAGATATGATGATGAATCGAAACGCAAATGAATTTAGCAAGTAACAGCAAAAATAAATTCGTTGAATAGATTCATCAGGATCATTCGTTATCGCATTATTATTTTCTTGTATCCTCAGCTATCAAATATCCATACCTCAGTGAAGCCCCTATCTGGATCAGACTTATAATGGGCCGTCAAATTGAATACGCCAGTACAAGAAAACCCCAGCTCCAATAGTTCCCTACTGTAAATTATACTTACAAAACATCATCTCTGGAAATGCTTTCACATCACTAAAAAGCATTTCCATATCTATATCCCAATCCGATCCCACATTTGACCTTGTTGTTGACTTTTTAGACATTGTTAGACAACTGTTATAGTATATAGATGCAGATGGGAGCTCATGAAGTTGGGGTTATCTTGTACTGGATGTTTAAATATAGCAAATATATACTGTAACAATTATCTAACAATGTCTAACAAAAGTCAACTACAAGGTCAAATGTGGGATGATTGGGATATAGACATGGAAATGCTTTTTAGTTATGTGAAAGCATTTTCAAAGATTTGTCTGCATTTATATTTTGTAAGTATAATTTATAGAAGGAGGCTATTGGAGTTGGGGTTTTCTTTTACTGGCGTATTCAATATTCAATAGAATATTCAGCCAACAGTACAATGAACATGTCCCCATAACATTATGTTCTGTTAATGTGTTCTCTGCTATACCCCCTAAATCTATACTTAATTTCCTGCAGTAGTCCAAAATGAAATGTTTACGTTAGACTTTAAAACAACAGGCAACTTGAATACGGTTTCTTCATCGTGAGCTTTAACATGTTTTGGGCTAATCTATATCAGGCTAAATAAAAAATAATAGCCCTCCTACTCTTGAAAAACTAATGCGAAATGCGATTTTTTTTGTAAGTTTTTTTTTTTTTATTATTATTTTTTTCTAGTGTGACAGAAGTCCTGAGTGCTATTCTACAAGAGTTTGATATGTTCCTCCCTCATATATAAGGGCCTTTTTAGAACTCAAAAACAGAATAAAGACCAAATAAATTAAATTAACCATTGTTGTTATTTGTTTTTTCACAGTTTTGGTGAAATAAAATTTAAAAAGGTTAAAACAAATCTTTTTTCTGATTTTCAGGGAAACTAACGCGCACGATAAAACTAATGCGTGCGGGAGCTTTGAGACAAACTATTAATTTTGTTTGGCCTAAGTCGCTTCTAGACTGGTCCCTTCATCCATATTTACTTATCATGCTTATAGGAACTTGGTAGCGTATTTATCTATTTCCTTCAGTCTGTTTATGAACTCCGACGAGTTAAAACGTATTAAGTGCTCTTGACTTTACATCGAGCAAAGCCAGAAAACATTTTACAAAGCTATTATTTTAACGATATTCAGTTTGTAAAGCGCTTTTGAGATGTGTTTGATATACATTAAGTCGATATTGCAGCAAGATATATCCCTATAGGACATTAATTTGATCGGTTGTCATATGGACAAGCTTTTCAATTGTTTTGAAGATATAGGGTCATTCTTTTTAATGTGGGCACCCATAAATGGTGGATTTGTTACATGGAGAGTGATTTATGCATCAATTTTTGTCATATCATTTCAACAATTAAATGAAATGTCATAATTTTGGTATGATTTTAAAGACAATTTATTTGACTTTCAAGAAAGCAAGAATAGAACCCAAATGAAGTGATCAATTAAGCTTAATGACCCGTTAAAGCTACTTAGCCAGGGTGGAGTTGGGTGAGGTTGAGGTGGGTGAGGTTGAGGCATCATGAAAATTGTGCATGAATTGTTTGTCATATCTCCTTAAAAATCCATTGAAGTGTCACAAATCTTATATGATTTTAAAGGCTAGTTATTGTTTATCAAAAACAAGTTGGAATTAACACAAATAAAATTGATTATTAACGCTATTAACAAGAATAAGTCAATAAGCTAATTTAGCCAGACATGAAAACAGGCATAAATGTGGTTGGTGTGGATGAGATACGTACATTGTGCATCAAATGTTGTCACAACCTTTCAATAATCGTATGAAATGTCATACATTTGGTAGGATTTTGAAGATAATGTATTAGCCTATAAAATCAATTGAAAATATTAGCCAAATAAAGGTATTAATTAACTCTAATCAACGATTACCAGGAAGGAGTTAGGTATGCATGAAGTGAATGAGATGAAACGCAAATGGGCCTCACCTCAAAAAGGATGACCATATAGATATTCCTCTCGTTGCATTGCTCCACGTTTTGCCTCCCTTTAGGCCCTGCTGGATTGATCTATTTTCTATACACTAACTGTTTCAAGTAATTATATTTCCCTTGATGTGATTTATAAAACAGGTAGGAAAACCCACCATGGGAATTAAATTCTTGAAGCGATCTAGCATTCTTTGATAGATTTTCAATACTAAAACAAATTGAAACCCAGATCTATCAAATATGGGAAATAACAAGTAGTGAAATTCTTTATTATTATGTAGATTCTTGAACTGGATAAATCTCAGTGGTATTCTCAATGCTCACTTGTCTCCTATTAGGTTTTGTTTCTGTTGAAATATTTTTGAAGTCTGATAAAACTTGTTCGGGTATGCCCATAGTATTAACTGCAATTTTATATTTTTTTGATTAAATAATTTTTTACGCATTTTTAGTTAGCTTTCGTTATCAATTTTGAAGCAATGGAACTATGTTAGTTTGGTTAGGCGTTGATTCTTCGTCGAAAGGAAATACAATCGCTAAAAAAAGAAATCTAGAAAGTTATTAAAAAGGATACGACATTCATTTAGTGTGATTAAATGCACCGCTCTTATTTACTGATTTTAAGAGAAAACTCTGCAAACGAAATGTAAACGGCATATCCAACTTATTGATTTATTTTCGTCAGTTAATAAGAACACCTTTTTTAAGAATAAAAAATATTAGATGCATGAGATGGAATAAACGGAATAGCATGTGATGTCGCTGCATCATTCTGAAAAGTAAATATATTATGTTGATAAAACTAGACATATAACAGTAAGCAAACATAAAATGGTGTAATACCGTACTATCTCTATTTTGTAAAAGTATTCTAAATAGTACTTGT
Source organism: Ophiothrix spiculata (assembly GCA_000969725.1). Lineage (NCBI taxonomy): Eukaryota > Metazoa > Echinodermata > Ophiuroidea > Amphilepidida > Ophiotrichidae > Ophiothrix > Ophiothrix spiculata. Next base: position 50,278 of record JXSR01S066668.1, on the reverse strand, counting down.
TTTTGAACAACAAAACTAGATCTGCTCAAGTGTCTTTCTTCTATCCCTTTTCAGTAAATAAATAATAATGTTTGTACAATACAGTTCTTCTTTATCGCGTGGCATTGACCGAAGGTATCAATAGTGAATACCTCTATTATCCTCAGGCTGAGAGAGAGTAATATAATGTTTAGGGTGTACCAAGCTCTACTCGAAGTCTTGTAGTTGATAAAAGTTATGATATAACACTACCAAACTACTGCTAGAAACATGTAGTACTAACACATTGAAAATCATTTTTGGTGTAAGTCCTAAAACAACGAAGTATTTTACAGATTTTTAATTATTACAAGGAAATTGACGTTGCACGGCGTGTTTTTAAAAATGTGCAAGTTATGTGCTTTACAAGACTCCATTTTCAGCATTTACCAGTTCTAGAAAAATAACGAGTTAACCGAAAATTTAAACATCCCAATTTTCTATTCATGATGTCGAGGTTTTGGTAAATTTTCCTATTCTTAACAATAAAATTGGACAAAATCAAGCTGAGGATGCCTCATTTCGGCCAAAATTGAGTTCTGGAAGCAACATTTTGTGTAACCACCCTATATGCTCTTGTATGTAATGGGCTATTGGGTTTACAAATGCTTAATACTGTTCACCTATACAAGGATCTTGGGCCGTATTCATAAAGCACACTTAAGTGCAACTTTTTTAAGAGTTTCCCTTAAATCTGCTGAATTTTAAGACAAACTCTTAGAGTTGCACTTAAATGAACAAATAGTTAAGGGAATCCCTTAACTCTTATAATTTTAAGGGCAACTCTTAAGGGGACATTGGAGCACCCTTAAGAGTTGCCCTTAAGTCATGTGGGTATTCTATAGCATATATTTTACATAATTTGCTTTTTAATAGAAGAAAATACTTAGAGTGTGACTTAAGAGATTCAGTTTAATACTTGGGTATATTTTTTACAATTTATAGTTAGCATTTTTGCACTTAAAATTACATTTAAAAAGAACAAAAATGACACACTGCAATAAAGCAAAAATTAGGCTTTAAAGTTAAGGGAATCATTTAAGTTAAGTGAAACACTTAAGTGTTACACTTAAACTTACACTTAAGTGTAAAAGTTGCACTTAAGAGTAAGGGAGTTTTATGAATACGGCCCAGTGCCTATAACAGGTATTTTTAGATACTCTTGAAAATAACAAAATGTTATTTTCAGCGGACCATACCTGTCAACATTTTCAAATTCTGATGCGGGAGACTTCTGTAATCACTTAAATTTATGAGCAACGTTTACGGGCAAATGACATATGAGGCCCAAAAGGTACACCCAAAAAATTACGTAGCTTTTGAAAACTGGAAAGGGACAAAAAAGGGTCTCCAAAACAACGATCTCATTTTCAATCTCTTAACAAAATGTACCGTGTACGCGATCTGTAATACACGCTAGTGAAACATCGCGGTCGATATTTTTCAATGCGGGAGATATCGGGAGATTTTTTTTTTAAGCGGGAGATATTGCTAGATATGATGACCCGATCGGGAGATCGGGAAGGATGCCTAAAATCGCAGAGACTCCTGCCTAAATCGGGAGACTTGACAGGTATGGCGGACAAATCTATCTTTAGTTAAAATGAGATAAATTAATTAAATGAATTAGTTGTAGAAACAAATGTTAATATCAGTTAAGGTCGTGTTTGTCAAGTACAGTCACTTGCCTATTAAATATATTAAGAACAATTTTACAAAGGATTTACAATACTACAAAACGAGAGATGATAAGAAACGACATTTTGGAGTCTAGCGTTGGTTTTGTAACAGAGAACATTGCTATACCGTATGCTACATGTATGATGTATATAGACCTATGCAAATATATATTATAATAATATGTAATGAAATAAGATGATCATAAAGTTCTAATTTTGACGTTTTCATCATTGCACGAGACAAAAGCCGAGTGAAATAGAGAAAGGATGATGAATCGAAACGCAAATGAATTTAAAGCAAACTAGCTTGAAAATAAATTCGTTGAATAGATTCATCAGGATCGGTTATTATCACATTATTCTTTTCTTGTATTCTCAGCTATCGAATATCCATGCCTCAGTGAAGCCCCTATCCTATCAGACTTATCAGATATATATACAAATGGGCCGTCAAATTTCATTAGCACATTCAACCAACAGTACATTAAACCAACATGTCCCCATAACATTATGTTCTGTTCATGTGTTCTCTGCTATACCTCCAAAATCTATACTTAATTTCCTGCAGTAGTCCAAAGTGAAATGTTTACGTTAGACTTTAAAACAACAGGCAACTTGAATACGGTTTCTTCATTGTGAGCTTCAACATGTTTTGGGCTAATCTACATAAGTCGCTTCTAGACTGGCCCCTTCATCCATATTTACTTACCGTGCTTATAGGAACTTGTAATGTATTTATCTATTTCCTTCAGTCTGTTTATGAACTCCGACGAATTAAAACGTATTAACTGCTCTTGACTTAACATCGAGCAAAGCCAGAAAACATTTTACAAAGCTATTATTTTAACGATATTCAGTTTGTAAGGCGCTTTTGAGATGTGTTTGATATACATTCAGTCGATATTGCAGCAAGAAATATCCTTATAGGACATTATACGTATTTTGATCGCTTGTCATATGTACAAGCTTTTCAATTGTTTTGAAGATAGAGATATTCCTCTCGTTGCATTGCTCCACGTTTTGGCTCCCTTTAGGCCCTGCTGGATTGATCTGTTTTCTATACACTAACTGATTCAAGTAATTGCGATTCTCTATTATTTTTGATGTAATGTATAAAATAAAAGGACAGGAAAACCCACCAGGGGAATCAAATTCTTGCTGTGATCTAGCAGATTTTCGTTACCAGATTAAATTGAAACCCAGATCTATCAAATATGGGAAATAACAAGCTCATTAATGAATTCCTTTATTATCAAGTAGATTCTTGAACTGGATAAATCTCAGTGGTATTCTCAATGCTCACTTGTCTCCTATAAGGTTTTGTTTCTGTTGATATATTTCGAAGTCTGATGAAACTTGTTCTAGCACGTCCATGGTAACCGCAACTTTATATTTGTGATTAAAAAAAATGAGATGATACATAAAACGTGCCAGGCAGGGGTTGTGTAATTTTCGATCTCGCATTATTGTTGTAGCTCTAAAAATGGCTTTAAAATGTTTTAATGTAATTTTTAACATCTTATATCAATGTCATGTTCTATGTAAGTACATCAATGACTTTTTTGCAGCAACGCTTTTATGCTCAAATACACCACTAAACACTGAAAAGTATTATTTTAAACTATGGCGAAATGTCACATTTTGCTAATACTGAATTCCTACCTGACACCATTAGGCGTTGAACACAATATTTGTTGATTTTCTACTGGTGTAATTTCTAAGCTTTCCCAGTGTCGGTGTGTCACTGAGGTCCAACTCCAATACCTGTAGTTAATGAACACATGTCTTTTGATAATAGTTTTAACACTTTGACTTTGGTGTTACAGATGCTTTAGTTATATCTTTTTAAACAAAAGTTCTGCCGATAATTATTATAACATTCGTACAATTTGTCAAATAATAGGAATACATTACCTAATCTGCGAAAAGGACAACAATATTCTAAAGTTTTAGATTTGTATTTACACCAAGCGGTGTTAATGTGCATGATCTAACCAACGATTACCGTTTTAAAAAAGCTAGGTACTAAATTAATTAACACCAGCGTTTTTGCAGTATAAAATGCCAGCGTTTTCAAGCTATCTTTATAATAAATATTAAGCTTCAGATCAATCAGAATTGTTATAATTCAGCTGAGAAAAACTTTTTATTAAAGGTCTTATTGTGTACATGTAGTATTTTGTAGATTTAAGTAAATTGGATTTTTTTCTATATTTGAAATAGAATTCATGTTTTCACTCTACAACATTTACATTATGTCGTTTAGTAAACACCTGCCAGTGCATTTTAAATTAAGGTGAATCAAGAAATTAATTAATCTAAATTATAAATAAGAAGATAATTAAACTAAATCATTTGAATTAGTTAAAAAACATGATTTATATCAGGATTATAGAATATATCTTAATTAATGGTGTAACACTCATTGCTACGATATGTAATTAATCTGCTGCAATGAAATCTGTCACAGTAAATGTAACATGCTGATATATCATACTTCATTCCGAAAAAAAAATGATAACCTGATACAATGTAATAGTATTAAATGCAATAAATTAATCAAGCTTGTCATATACCTAATTGTGTGTACAGACTCCCAAAAAAGTATCGCCTCACCTCGAAAAAATGGCGCGTACGCAAATATGGAACTCACAAACGTCGCAATTTGAAGATTATGTGTACAAGCGCTGGAATTTCAGCTTTCTTTTGACACCCTATTTCTGACAATTGACTGAAAAAGAATGAATTTATGAACCTTTAAACCCCTCGAGGTCAATTAAAAAAAGTTGCAAATTTCGTTTTTCACACAGTACAAAGTGTGGCAATAATTGCAATGGTGTTATTTACGCGTCAGTTAATGAAACCAATACCACCGATTGTACAGTTGGTATCTTAGCGGATATTTTGTACTGTGCGAAAAATGAAATTTGCGTTTGTGCACATAATCTTCAAATTTCGTTTGCGAGTTCAATATTTGCGTACGAGCCATTTTTTCGAGGTGAGACGATACTTTTTTGGGAGTCTGTATTTGAGAAAACTTGATGCATGGAAAATGCCAATCTTCGCCATTTCATACCAAATATTTAGACATTTGATTAATAAAAGCACAGTATAAATAAATTACTATAACTTGTCAAGCATATTGACCAATCCTATCTCGAATTATCTTGATTTTAGTAAAATGTATACAGTTTTCGATTCTTTCCATGAACTCAGTATATTACGTAATAGTGATCGATAGACATGATCAGACCGGCGTTGTTTTGTTAGCATTTTCTAAACTAAATATTACCCCAATCATATGTCAAGACCGATTTTTTACTGTTGTCATCTTGTCTTATTATATCACGTTTATATTGTATAGAGGTAAACATAATCATGCGTTATTATCGCTACTTGCATATTGACCACGCAATACCAATTATCATCATAATATAATTTTACGTACCAAACTTTCATGTTGAATAGGATTTTCTTCATTGTTAGCTTTATCATTGTTTTAAACTTTATATTCCTTTCTTTTCATCCACGTTCTTTTACAGAAACTTGTAGCGTCTTTATCAATTTCATTGAGCGTCTTAGGAACTCACATGAATTAAACCGTATTTAGTGGCCTTGATTTATCATCAAGCAAGGTCTTGAAAACACTTTAAAAACATTATTTAGCTTATTTTAACAATTTTCAGTTTGTAAATCGCATTTAGGGATTTGTTGATGTATATTCAGTCAATATTTTAAAAAATCTTATATTTTATTTATTATAACATTTGTAATATTATAGTCTGCTCTTATGAGCCAAATTTCATAGAAAAAATTTCTTTGGGAGAGCAAATTTTATATATTATTACGATCTTTTCAATTGAAAAAATATTCCTCTTGTGCGTTGCATTGCTCCACGTTTTTGGCTCCCTTTAGGCCCTGCTGGATTGATCTGTTTTCTATTCATATGCTAACTGATTCAAGTTATTACGATTCTCTATTTTCCTTGATGTGATTTATAATATAGGTAGGAAAACCCACCAAGGGAATTTAATTCTTGCTGTGATCTAGCATTCTTTGATAGATTTTCAATGCTAAAACATATTGAAACCCAGATCTATCAAATATGGGAAATAACAAGTAGTCTCAAACGTTTTTAATGAAATTCTTTATTATTATGTAGATTCTTGAACTGGATAAATCTCAGTGGTATTCTCAATGCTCACTTGTGTCCTATTATGTTTTGCATCTGTTGATATATTTTGAAGAACTTTGAAGTTTGATGAACCTTCAATCTTCTGCAAAACTGTTCGGACACTTGGTGATATTAAGCACTCTTCCCGCTCCCCTTAATCAATGTTGAGTATTTTTTACACAGAAAAAAGTTGTGTTAAAAAGGGAACATGGTTAACAAGTTGGGTTAACTTTTGCACAATGTTGGGTAAAGTTTGACACAATGTTGGGTAAAACGTGCACCATTACCCAACATTGTGTCAAATTTTACCCAACATTGTGCAAAATTTAACGCAACCTGTTAACCATGTTCCCTTTTTAACACAACTTTTTTCTGTGTGTAGACATATGTGTGCACAACATTGATTCAGGAGGGGCGGGAGGAGGGGGATTGAAAAAAGTTTTGTAAACGGTAACAACTTAAGTTTTCTATAAGATCGCACAAGCAGTTTTACATAAATGGCCAACCTTTTTTATTGTCATTTTGTGCATAGCATAAGTGTCCCAACGAGTGTTGCAGAAGATTGTTGCTTCAGCACGTTTATAGCAAAGTCTAACTTTTATTTTCCTTAATAAAAGGACAGTGAAAATGTGGAGTAAAATATAAGGTGCCTCATGATCACTAATTAGCTTCCCCTTGACTTGCAAAATTGCTCCAAAGAGACACTCGATAACCACTTTTTCAAAATGTTTATTTCAGCAAAACATTTGTAATATTATAGTCTGCTCTTATGAGCCAAATTTCATAGAAAAAATTCCTTTGGGAGAGCAGATTTAAACTTTTTGGCGGGAAATCTTTCAGAAGAATTAAATTTGACACGAATTAGTTATATGGCCGCCATATTTTTGAAACGGAATAACGGATTTTCAATCGTTTTTATTTCATATGAATTGTATTGAGATGGTGTATCACTGAGTACACTTTTAAAATTAATTAATGTGTTAAGACATGGGATAAAAAGCGAACTGAAACGTACCAAATGGGCTACGAAATAAACTAGAATCTTGCCATTTATTCTGTTGTCACTTGGCTGCTTCAAAGGGCTTGTAATCAAATATGAATTCCTAAAAATAACTATTCAATGTCATTCAATTGCTGTACATGAAGATTATAATAAAGACAATCTTCATCAATTCCACAGCCACATTCTTTTAAATGCCCCTCGGTAAGGCTATAGTATTGGACAATTACGTAAAGTTAAAACAACACATGCGTATTATTAGACGTGACTTTAAAATGGTCTGTGAAGTGAAACAACATTATTACCGGAAATTTAGCAACCAAGTACAGAGTTTAGCAACCAAGTACAGAGAAAACGCTGTAGAGGATGATAACATAAATGCAGCAAAATAAGTACTTACAGAATTCTTTTAATGAAGTCCTTATTACTAATACGGATATTGTTCAGGTTAAGAAGGTACCAGCAATAGTATTTGATTTTTTCAAAGTATATACGTAACACAAACACAAAAAATGCATATAAGAATTATTTCAAAAGAATGAATTACGAGTTATACATTGAGACTTTGCAAGTCATAATCCGCAACTACTGTACTATTTCTAACTATCTACAATATTAAGCTACAATGAATTCTGCCATCATCAAGTCGATGCGGTTTCTGTTCAAAGCCGTGTTAGGAAAAAGCGCTTTGAAAATATCCCTATTCCCTATTTTATCATAAAAATGAACAAGATGAAAAAATGAAAAAAAATTGCATATAAGAATTATTTCAAAAGAATGAATTACGAGTTATATATTGAGACTTTGCAAGTCATAATCCTCAACTAGTATTTCTAACTATCTACAATATTAAGCTACAATGAATTCTGTCATCATCAAGTCGATGCGGTTTCTGTTCAAAGCCGTGTTAGGAAAAAGCGCTTTGAAAATATCCCTATTCCCTATTTTATCATAAAATGAACAAGATAGTTTTTTTTAACTGTTTCTTCATGAGTATTTATTTGTAATTCCATGAGGTTTTAAAGCCTTTTGTGTCTCTTAGTGTGTATTTTGATATATAAATACATTAGGTGTGTAATATTTAATATGATATGAATTTTGCTTTATTAATAAACCAATAAAAGTAAATAACTGTTGTAACCCACATTTTACAAATAACTTTAATGATGAATTACTTTAATCTTAAATTGGTTGATTAGAATCCAAATACTTGTCTATTTCCTGTCAATGGCTGAACTTATCAACCTTTTTTTTTCAGCATTTTCAAAATGCTTAAAATTGCTTTTACGTAGAATTTTCCCATCTGTTAGAAAAGCTTTCATTGTTGACATTCATGCGAAGTAGATATTCTGTCTACTTTGATTCTAAAGACCAACAAAGAACATAGCCTTCTTAGACAGAATTCTAAATTAAACTTTGAAAGGTTTTTGCTCCATCAAATGAACACGTTTAAATCATGCATGGATATATTTATTGCAGAACTGAGCATAGTTCATCGATTTATCATGTTTATTTTTATATCTCCATCAATTAGAAAAGAAATATTAATTGTCGATAAAAAGTATGAGATGCATGTAAGAAAGAACCAAAATTTAAATATCCTAACACCCCTTAAAGGTGTAGGTTCCTATCTTAGCATGTGCGTAATTTACTTTTAACTGATTGACCCTGACCTCTGAAATGCATATCTTGACATTTTAACCTCAACTTGATTCTTGTTCTCTCTAGAGAGGCACAAGAAGGTATGCAACCCTAGGGACGAGGCTGTTATGAAAATACAAAATAAATAGAACATAGGTATACCAATAATTGTACATTTTATGCTATATCTCCGAAAGTATAAAGAATTTGGAGGTGAAATTTTGGATTTAGAATCAGAAAATTATGGGCTTTGATATTATATCAAAAAATATACTACTTCCGGTTGAGCCCAGGGGGATGAGAATGTGATCGGAATCTACACCTTTAAGAGATGCAACATTAGATGTCAATGGGGCTATAGAGATGACAAAAAAATTTCCTCCACCTTCAGCAGTTTTTTCCCCTTGGCGGAAAATTAAATATTTTCAAATATTCTAAATTCTAATATTTCATATAACAGTTCATCCCCATATATTACCTAGGGAGCAAAACCCCATTTTAGGGGTAAAACTGCAACGAGAAATTATTTTAATGTGTCCTAACTATTTGGGTTCTATGGATCATAGGTAACAACACTAGGGTGGACACAAAATCATTCTGTTGCACGCAAGCATGCAGGAGGGGGGTACAAGTCATTGCAGGGGGCAAACCTCAAAATTGGTCAAATTTTGTTTTAAACCATTCTAACATGTTCCTCTCATCATAAGGAAGCAGAATAAGTATACTTTGACCCATATCTGATGAAGGGTTTTTGAGATATAACCGAAAACATGAAAGGTGATTACTGGAGTCACATGTTGGGCCTATGGGAGTCAAATTTTTTAAAAGTGTTGGATTTTGTTCAAAATGGTCTCAAATTGTTCGTCTTGCAAAACTGTCTACATAAAGTAATATTTTCCAACGTCTTCGATCAATCGTTTCTATAGTTTCAAGAAAAAAACATTATTTCCAATTGGTGCAAATACAGGAAATAACAAAAACTTTATATCGACCTGTAACCATAGCAACGGTTGATCGTAGACGTTTGAAAATATAACTTTGTACAGACAGTTTTGCAAGACGAACAATTTGAGACCATTCTGAATAAAATCGGACACTTTTAAAATTGTTGACTCTCATAGACCCATCTCTTGACCCTTGATTTGACCTTTCATGTTTTAGAATATAACTCTTGAAGCATTCATCGGAGATGGGTCAAAGTATACATTTTCTGGTTCGTTATGATGAGAGGAACATGTTAGAATGGTTTTGAACAAGATTTGACCAATTTTGAAATTTTGCCCCCTGTAATTACTTTTACCCCCCTCCTGTGTGGTTCCGTGCAACAGAATGATTTTGTGTCCACCCTAGTGATGTTACCTATGGTCCATAGCACCCATTTAGATAGGACACATTAAAATAATTTCTCGTTGCAAGTAAACCTGTTTTGCTCCCTAGGTATATTCGGTGTAAAGTTTTTTGTTTGATTATTTGTTCAGTTTTTGTTTTGTTTGTTTGTTTGTTTGTTTGTTTGTTTGTTTATTTGTTTGTTTGTTTTGTTTTGTTTGCTTTGCTTTGCTTTTTGTTTTTAGTTTTTTCATTTTTTTTTCTTTGTTTTGCTTTGTTTTGTTTATTTCGTCCATGGCAAGGTTGTGACAATTTTTTTCACAATGCTTTATTTCAATTTCCTAACAACAACAAAAAAAGAAAAGAAAATACCTAACTATAATATAGGAAGGTTTTGAATGGTCTGTCTTTTTCTAAAAATTTCAATCAAGAGATAGTTGCATCATTGTAAACGTTGTATCAAAATGACTCCTTAGAATGCATGTTTATCTCAACGAAAGGACCATATACTAAAATTCTTATAAAGGATAAAATTACGTCAATTTTAAGTATGTAAGTTATGAGATCCATCTCATTTCAGAGCATTAAGAAAAATGTAGAAAATTTAAAGCCTTATATCAGTGCCAATTTCTTTGCCACAACTTGCAGACGACTTCCTTTTTCGTGTGGCATTGACTGAATGTATTTTCTTTGGCATGAACACTTAATAAATAGTTATAGATAGACGTTAAATGGCATATTTGGTTCGAGAAAGAAATCACCAAGTACAGACAGTGCCTACAGGTAGGGTAGTTCAATGGAAATATACTAACCTTATACAAAGGCAGAAGATAAAGCTTTCAGAAGAGTAAGCCCTGGATGTTACATTGATGTCAGAAGTGTGACATTTTATATACTTTAATTAAATGACTTCCATTTTCATTCATTTTTACCATTAATGTATTTTAAATCAATTTTCTAATAACAAACCTCAGGTATAGACTTAATTCTCTTTGGCAACTAAAAAAATACCATCGGCCTTGATTTGTATTTGATATAGTATTTTAGAAATGTTTATTCATATGGTACAAATGAAGATCTCTTTGTAATAATGCAGTCAACAGTTCCACAAGAAATTAAATGTATGTAGGAACTCTGTTTTTATCGATATTCGCTTTAAGGTTTCTTTACCCTGCAGACCCAATAAGATTGATCTGTTTTGCTCTTCACGTTCAAGTAATTACAACATCGCCTCAAACTATATATATATCAAGTAATGTATAGCCTAATATAAAGACAAACGAACCTAAATCTTTGATGAGATCTTGCTTTCTTTAATAGATTTTCATTACTAAAAAATGCATAGATCTATTTTATTACATGAATAAAGGATGAAATCACAAGATTTCTTTAACACTTAAGTGCATAAGGTGTTTTAGAATCCCGTTAGTGCACAAGGGGGGGGGGGTCCATATGGACCCTGGATTTTGAACGTTTTAAAAACAATGTTTTTCACATTATTTACCTTTAAAACTGTACACAGTGATACACCAACTAAATTAAATTCATATGAAACAAAAAAATTAAAAATCCGTCATTCCGTTTCAAAATGGCAAAATTGTGTGTCAAATTTTCATTTTTTCCGAAAAATTTTCCGCCAAAAATTTGAAGTCTGTTTTCCCAAAGGAATTTTTCAATGAAATTTGGCTCATAATAGCAGATTATTATTACAAATACATTGCTGAAATAAAAATTCAAAAAAATTGTTTCGTTTTGGTTTTAGGGACAAAAAAAATTCAAACAGCACCATCATTTTACCAGTTTATGCAATCTTTTAGTCCCATTTTTAAAGCACCTTTGCATTTCTCAAGTTCTCTATAACTAAAACATACAACCAATCCTGAAGAATCAATCCGGTCAAAATGAACGCAGAAAGTGTTTATAAACTCATATAACATTTTAAGATTGTCTGAACAGGTGTCAATTTGAAGTCGTCTGTGCCTCAGGTGTCGTCTAAGAGTTTACCTGGTGATAAACTTGATTAAGACCATAGGATCAGAAACCCAGACAGAATCTTGACCAGACATTTCAACCAAACAAAACCTTAAACGTATTAATAGTGTGAACAGGTGAACTTTACAGAAAAATCATTTTGCTACATCTCCATTATTTGTACAGTACGACCATTCACTATTATAACCAGTTGCAAATTTCTTGGGGAGATTTGATACTAAACGTATCAAGTTCAGGTTTGTATTTGAATTCTTAATCTTAATCTATTTTTCAGTATTTTTGCAATGTTTTCTTTTCTTCTTGTTCCTTTATTGTAAAGTTGAGCCGAGTATTTACGTTTGGACAAGTATGTCCGTTAAAGTTTATGTGCCCACTGGGCTCCGTGGCGATTGTATAATGGAAAATAAAGTAGCACACAAAAAAATCAAAGAAGCATACAACCAAAAAAAAATTATAGATAATTTAAACTTTCAACAGAGTTTATGTCTTCTAAATCAATAAATTCCAGACAGACATTGACCACTTGTTATGACAAAATAAAGCCCAAAGACGATCAAACAAATGAGCAGGTGTAATAGAAGGAACGTCAATTTTTCTCTATCATCATGTCCGTAATTAATTATTCAAAAGGTTGATTACAACAAATGCTAGACAGTATTTAGTATGTTGAAGGATGTTTCTGCAAAATGAAGTCACTGCTTATTAAAAATGATTAAATTTGAATGGCAAGGTCGGGCTGAGATCATCGTTAAACGTTTTATATAGAACGAACATGAGTCCTAACTGGTATTTACCCGGTAAAGATATATACATAATCAAACCGCTCTAATCAAAACAATCCTGATGACATAGATTGGAAAAGCTTACGCACGATATTCGTACGGCAGCCGTAGTCAGCCGTGCGAACGCCGCACGAACGCCGTGCGGTAACCGTATGCAGGCATTCGTAACAAATCTTTGACATGACAATTGACCAGGCTGTGAACTTAAGAACTGGTTTTGATCGCACGATGTTCGTACGACGTTCGTACGAAACGGTCAAAACAACTGTTCGCACCTTGTTCGTAAGGCGTTTGTGACCAGTCGTAAGGGTATTTTTTAATCTATTTTAATAACAAAACTCATTTTCGTCAAGTGGAAATACATCTATTAACATTGCCCTGATATGAAATTTCATAAAAATGAACATTTGTCAGATATTTGTACAAAAATATATATTCTTGCACACGCCGACCTCAATCTTAAATGGTTCGTACGAATCTTTTGTTCGTACAAACATTGTGACCGTAGCTTTGACTGGTCAACCCCACGATATATGGCCTTGACATATATGCTAGAAGACCGAAGCCATATTGATATAATATCAACCACTGTCTGTGGCATGACTGATAAGCTCAAGCAGTTAGACGTTTCACTGGTAATACGTATACCAAGGTCGCCGGTTCGAATCAGTGATTTTTTTTTCGCTGACTAATAACATTATTAAATAATTTTACCACGTATTGAATCAACCTCAGGAATCTACCGAGAAATTGTTGTTGACATTTTTACAGTGTACACAAAATAAAGATTTATTTATAATAAACCCACAGTTCAAGCAAGAAATCACCTGTATATAGGACCTCTACTTTTGGCTTTCCGGTGTTTGTATTATCAGTTTCAGATAGAAAATAGATATTCTTCTATTTGCTAGCTTTACGATTTCCGTTTCCTTTAGACCCAGTGAGATTGATCTGTTTTGCTCTTCAAATTCGAGTAATTACGACATCGCCTCACATGTGGTGGTATTTCATGAGGTGGGTCAAAAATGTGTTACATGGTCAAAATGGTCAAAAAAATAATTGTTTGATATGATGTTAATATTATTGATCTCTTT
>JXSR01S066667.1:480081-492237 GCA_000969725.1 Ophiothrix spiculata | reverse complement strand
AAAAATAATTCTACAAACCCCCTCTATCAATAAATATGTCTATACTTGCAATGAGAATCCTATATTTAAAGTTATTAACATTTAAAAAAATATGCAGTTAATTTTTGGACACCCTGTCATTTAAGAAATGAATAAAATGAATGCTTGGCTAACTTTTAATAATGTATGCGTTTTCAGATCATCCCCATCTCACACATGTGAGAGGTAGATGTCAAAAACATCTACAGAAATGTATTTGCTTTAGTAAGTAACACGCGGGCCTACACAAATTAAACGTCATCTATTAACTACATTGTCACACATTATCCAGTACATCTCTTGTGTTTCTGTGACTTATCTATATACTACCATCCTCGTAAACCTATACACTGTCAAAATAAACAAGTCATAGACGCTCTAGAGACAGAAAGATAATACCTTAATATATCTCTTCATGGTTCCATCAAACAATCCAGGTCATGTCGGACACCGAGGTGTTAAATTTTGTTACGGAGGACGGGTTTCAAAATGTCGATATCGCTTCTTTGTATCCCATCCTGCATTGCGATTACATCCCTGCCCAACAAAGGAAAAACGCGGTATTTGCTTCGTAGATTAATTGCAAGATACTTCCTTTTCCCTTGGAAAACTCTTGCAAAAATGAGCAGACGACCAATGCGCTTGCATAACGTAAGGCGGTATCTACTATATCAAACATGTGTACATACAACCTTTTACCATGGGAGAGGATTGAAGTGAAATTGCATGTTTAGTTTAATGAAAGTATTTGCTATGCTTTATAAATGTACATACTACGTTGTTTTTTCTGTGCAGGGTAGATCTGGGTAAAAACATGCACTTAAATGTAGCCGATGTTTCCGAATTTATAATTAATAATATTTAATATAACTCAAGATATTATCCAAGCTTTTAACAGTTTAAAATACAAGCTTGCATGCATCTTTATTAAAACTATAATCCCATAATTGCAAAAATGGTAGTGTGACTTGACATCAAATCAAATCAAATCAAATTTATTTCAATATCAAAACACTCATTCGATAAAAACACATCAAAAGGTAAAACAAAAATGATATTGAGGATATCATCAAAAGGCCAAAAAGATCTGACGTGATGATACCCTGAAAACAAAATAAGTTACTTACAACAACAGCAAAACATACACAACTAACATAAGCAAGACAAATGCTCCGATTTAGTATAGATATATCTAATTAATTTCCATAATGATTTTAATTGATTCAATTATAACTAGACAATAAATGTTTTTTTAAGATTGATTCTGAATTCTGTTGTATTCTTGCATCTTTTTATGTCAATATTTAGAGAGTTCCAGAATGTTCTTCAAAGAAGATAAATAAATTACACTATATGCATGATAAATATATATGTTTTCCAATGCAGTTTTCCCTGGACGTAGAAACATCAATCAACTGATCAATGTTCTAGGTAGCTTATATATCATTCACTTTGTTTTTGATCTTCCTCTTCATTTCACATCATTCATCACAGTCCCATATCTTGCTGACATACAGGAAGCAAATACAAATCTATGTCGGATTATTATGATTTAAAACTCATGTAAAGATGGTTATTTTGTCGGCAATTTATTAAATATTGAAAAAAGCGAAACATTTAAACAAACGTTCTTGAATAAATGTTCGTCAAAACAGAAGGTTACAACTCAGGAGCAATTAATATACTATGCCAGGCATATAAATCTTTTTGGGTTGTCTAGTTTGAATAATTATAAGTGAAACGTCACAGCATAAATAACCTTAAGTCGGGGCTATAAGTGTCTGATTAACACATTTTCAAAATCTAATCAATAATCAATATTTTAAGAGGGTGCAATAAACTAAAGCACCTCTCGCCTTTATTCCATTGTTAATTCACCAAGGAGCCTAAATGATGGGTTTAAATTATTACCCTCTATTCAAATATTGATACAATTGGTTCTTTACAGTTTGTTTTCAGACACTTGTAGCTCCGACATAAGGTAACTTTTGCTGTAATGCGTCACATATTGAATAAGTCGCTTTGTATGTAACAAACCGACCGACAAGGCGTCATTATATGTGTGGTGCTCTGGCAAAATGAAAGGAAAGTCGCAAATTTCAAACTTGAGTTTATGACATATTCTAATTTTCTATTATCTCATCTTTTTTAATGGTATATAATATGTCACATTTTCTTTCTCCATTCTTCATTTAGAGATCGAAATCCAAAGCAGTTCACTGAATATATTGCAACTAAAATTAGCTGCAAATTGATTTCAAAGATACTGATTAATACAGTGTGTAATAGCAACATGCAATCAACTAACCGTGAATAATTGCACTTTCCTGTAATGTTTACCTTCCAAACTTTAGGTATAGGTAAACACTCATGCATGGATTTATTTTATGTCAAAAAACGAAATTTGACTTTTTCACCCTATTTTTACTTTAGATGCCATTTGTTCAAAATGTGCATTTGCGACTTTCCTCTCATTTTGCCAGAGTAGCCCACATATAGTGTATTGTCACATAAGTATCAGTATCCCTCAACTTCTATCGTTTCTGAGGTTTATCTATTTAATACCAACCCCTTAAAACTACACACTGTCAAAATAAACAAGTCATAGACGCTCTAGAGACAAAAGATAATAACTGTTAATGCTTCAATCTAAAAAATCCTGGTCATTTTTAACTCTGAGGTGTTAATGCTTTCTACGGAGAACAAACTATTTCAACATGGTAATACTGTCTTTTAGCATCTAGCATTGAACTAATTTATATAGTTCGCTTGTTTCGTTTATTACATTTTTGAACTCATCAGTGTTATTTTATACCATATTCAATAAGACATGAACCAATAACAATATGATAACATACGTTTACCAAAATTTTAATTTCTAGAAAAAAATCCAAAAATGGCCAAAATATGTTGAGTTACATATCAAATTATTTGTTACGTCACTTGAATTCCGAATTATATAGTTTTACATATATGTGGTGTGTGGTTTGGGAGATATTAACAAAATATCAATAGAGATCACATGGCATCATAATGGTTCTATTTTGTACGGGCCAATTCGACTGAACCATTACTGCAGTGTCCCAAAATCTTGAGTACTTACCGACCAGTGAATTGAATAAATTTCATAAAACGCAATTCATGCTGTCATGTAGTGTGTAGTTCATGTATTACTTGTCTTATTCAAATGCCCCGGTAATCGCTTGGCGGATTCTTTCGCTGGGCAAAGGTCAAAGGTGATTTTGCTACAGTTTTTACAAAATATTAGTTGGATCATTTTTTTTAGTCTTTTGGGTACATTTTAGAATTAATTTCAGCAATTTTAATTTGATGTTGCTGTATAATCGGTATTATAATGCTGCAACAAATGATAACTAAAACTCTGGCCCACCATGTCCACGGATCTTTAAATTAAAATGATCAGAAATTTAGTTAAGTTAGTAAGTAACACAGTGGCTTAAACAAACTCTACGTCATCAATTTATTGTCACATAATGTATCCCTTAACATCCAGAGGCTTGGGCTTGTCATATGTGACCCGTCATATCGAAAGGTGCCTTTTAAAAGGTCGGCACAATCAAAATTATTTTTTTGGTCTCATCTGAAAGCTGAGATTTTAAGCTTTAAAATGACACCTTGATTTTGTTTATTGTATGTTCGGTTGCGAAGTTACACCAAAATTGGTAAAAGGCATCGGGCTGATTCGGAAAACTACAGTTCTTAAAAAATCGAGTCTAAAGTTTTTGTACTTAGTAAATCTTGAATAGAGAGAGGATTTTTAGCTTGGTTTTTAATACTTTTTTCTTATGTTTTGGATGTTGGAACCTGATTAATATGATCTGTATAATTAGAAATTCGACCTTGGACGTGATTTTTGACTATGCTTATATTAGCTTCAATGGCCCGTATCTCGTAATGTACAATGCCGGTATTAAGGTACCTTTCGATATGACGATCCACATATTATACATTACAGTCCCATAAAACTATACAATACACTGTCAAAATAAACAAGTCATAGACGCTCTAGAGACAGAAAGATAATATCTCAATATAACTCTTAAATTTTCCATCACAAATCCAGGTCATTTCCGACGCTGAGGTGTAAATGTTTGTTTCGTTTCGTATACGGGGTTTAGAAGCTTAAGCTAAAAAATTACGCCACGTAGAAAAGAAAGAAACTGACGCCCACTTCGTGGCTAAAGACATCAAGCATCCAACGTTTGTGTGTTAAGAGATTGTGAAGTCTTGAAGGCATTGACCTGATTGTGTTATGTTTGTTAAACAAATCCTTTGGTTTGAAACATATTTGCAGCGGTACCACCGATACACATCCAAGAAATCTACATAAATGTAGATCCAAGCTCTTGGAGGTCAAAGAATTATTAAGAATTAGGCACAATATTTCCAGAAAGAAGTATTTGAAAATGATTATCATGGAAAATACAATAGGGCTATCTTGGCACTGGAAAGTAGAGTGGTAAATATTAAGCTTGGGACTTTCCGGGTAATTTGCTACCCGTGAATTCGACCCGGGGCATTCGACTTGTTTTTCGGACCGTGTTGATAATTGAGCATTTACAATATTAGAAGGGAAAGTTAATGTTTACTTCGATCAGATGATGATTTTATCATTAATTTTTGAACACAATTTTTGTTGTTTAAAATTATATGATTTTATTGTCCACTTCGGGTAATCAGTCGGCAGATTTTGCATCCGGGTAAAGCTAATGACGGGCGGGTACCCGGGTACCCAGGTTTTAGTCCTAAGCCTAGTAAATATACGATCAAATAAATAAGCTCTGGATCATAACGGAAATAATCAGGAACATATTGAATAAGAAAATCATACTTCTTCCGATCCTGATCAGAAATATGAAAAAATAAGAATACGTTCTTCAAACAACTCAAAACCTCAGAGATGAGGATGATCACATAGATCATTAATGCGATCATAATACTAGAAACTGGCCATACAGATATGGGGTGTAACATAATAATGCTTTCTGTTTAGTTCAGTAAAGTTCTATTGAAGAAGAACAAAACCTGGTGCAAAACATTTGGTACTATTAGATGAGTAATTGAACATCCTATCAAATGAAAAATGCTACATGTATATAATTGAATAGGTATTTTGTTATTTATTCTGCAAATGTGCAAAGGGGGAGGTGGTTAAGGAAGCGAACAGTTGTGGAAGCGCCATTCACAAAATTGTGAAAAATTACCAAGCTTTAAAATGTTGTCAAATCCAAACTTGATGTCATACAAGCATAATTTGTTTTCACACTTTTTACTTTATTGTAATTTCCGGTTTTTTTCATTACACGTTTCTCTGTTAGTTTCCTCATTGATGATGTTGCACTTTTTCAAACATAATTATGACTAACGATCATGTATACGATTGCTTTACAATACCAGTTTTCGTAGACATATTTGGATTTAGATATGATATATAACTTATAGATGTTTCATCAGTTACTTTTTGTCAATGGACTCACAAAACACTCACACACCCACACTCCAAACCCCCCCCACACACCCCCACACCCCTACAAAAAACAAAAAACAAAAAAACAGCGTCCAAATTAAAGAATGCTTAATGTAGAATAATCTATGTATTACCTGCCAGAAGCCACTCTAGTGATACACGGCATGACACATTATATGATGCATGGGCAGGGATCTATGGAATCCTCGTTATTATTTGTTGATATTTCATTACCATATAATGTGTTCAATTCCATAATGGCCTATGTAGACATGTTGTCAATGCAACACACGAGAAGATATTGTGTGTATCCCATCATGCATTGTTTCCTATGGGATTGTTTGTGTGGGATATCACGTGAGTCGTCGGTGATGATATGCCCATAAATCAAAACTACCTGTTGTAATCTTGTATTTTGGTCATGTTTCATCACTAACTACTTAAATGACTTTCTGTGCAATTTTCCCATAGGAAGCAATGCATGATGGGATATAGATGATATCTCCTGTTATGTAACACCGTGAGCAACTAGACCTTAACATTATGTGATAAATTATATATTTGGAACGCTTAAAATCATGGAAAGCTGGATTTTAAATATGGAGGGTATTCTGTGCGATGTACGATATTTTATTGGCACACTAACAATTTTGCTGCCTACTGGTCGGTATGAACTTTCAAAACATATATATTTATTTATCTAATTTTCTATAAGCGTGTTTTATAAATTTATGAAATACTTGAAATGGTGACATTGAATATTGGAAAGTAAAACTGACCCGAGCCCACGCTGCCTTACTTATACAAAAGGAAGTGATGATCAATCTCCAGTTTTGAATTTTGATTGACAATTATATTCACCATCATAGTACAACATACTTCCTTTGGCCTCAGAACTTGGGTCAGTGTAGCATTCATATATTTAATAATTATTATTAGTGTACATGTGGTTACGAACAATCTTTTACTCTGTGCACTGTAAGTTTTTTCTAGCGTTAACGTGATGTTTAATATAAACAGTGGCGTAGCCAGCACGGGGCAAGGGGTGCTTCCCCCACCCCTGACAAAAAATCTAGCGGGAAATTGGGAAAGCGAGCGGGAAAAATCGGGAAGAATAAGAAAAATGAGAGAGCAGCTGCAATACTGCTAGACAGGAAACATGGGGAAAAACAGAAAATCGTGCTAAGAGAAATGTGCAGAGAACACTTAAAACCCTTTTTATTTCTTTGCTTGTCAGTTTTTAAAATCGACTTGAATATATGTTGGATTTGTTGCCGGGACAAATTTGGAAGAAATGTGCAAAAGCCAGGGGAAAATCGGAAAAAATCGGGACGAAATGTCTTTTTCCCCAAGATCAAAAAGTCTGGCTACGCCACTGAATATAAACACATTTGACGCGTACCTATTTGCATAACTTAAAAAAGTGAACAACTCAATTAGATCGGTGATGGGGGCAAGTAGATATGAATGGTACCTTGGATAAATTTTTAAATATGCTTGAAAATAATGCAAATAGATTGTTTTGTCAAAATCTTATCATTCTAAATGTGTACGGTCTTTATGTTTTTTACCTCATCTAACTTTGCTTTTACAATATGCAATATTTTCCCAATCGAACATATTTTAAAGATCCTTTTATCTGCGACTCTTACAGTTGTTCAAAGGGATACAGCCAGGAATACATGTATATTGCGTTTTAAAGGGTTTCTTTAATGCATGGAATAGCCTAATTCAGTATATAATACGGTTTGATTCATCTAACACCCTAGCAGGGACTCTATATGTAAACAATTATATTGGCATCGTGAGAGTAGAGATAATGTTCAAACACTTGTGTTCCCTTTTGTTTTGTCTCGATAAAGGAAATATATGTAAAATTATAATGTTTAAAATGTTTAGTAACTTTTAAATATGAAATTCGGAGAAAACACAAGGCTTTTATATTAGGGAAAGAAGTACAGAATCCCTGTCACGTAACGTATTTAAAAAAAACTTGTTCAATATTTCTATGAATGCTATACCCCTCTCACGTAAACAACTTAAGCTTCCATCTTCTTCTTGGATCCACTGACGTCAATGTTGAATTAAGCATCACCTGTTTTCTAAACTTATGTCATGTTTTGTTAGTTTCAAGAAAATCTTATTATACAGGCTTCATAAAAGGCTTTGTACACTTTGTAGACTTAGTTATTACGATCGTATAAAAATATCTAAAATGGCCATTTCACTAAGTTTAAGTTGAAGTGTTAAACTATGAAAAAATATCGTTAAATTAAAGAGGCGATTTTTGAATTAACCACTCATTTTTTCATACTTGTTGAGCTAATACAACATCAGAATGTAAAACAAAATTGAGAATGTTCTAGTGATATTTCAACTACTTATATAACTCATGAATAAGTCATACTAATTACGTACGAGGGTCATTCAAAAAGTTTTGTTTAAGGTAGCTACTTGAAAATTAGCACAAATATAGCTCAGAATGTCGTCTACATATAGTCAAAAAATCATATTGATACCTTGTCTACATTTTTGCAGGTGTCCTGAAAACCACGGTAAGATTTGGTACACCGGAAATGGTCAAAATATGTGTTACATTTTTAAAACGTGCTCAGGTACAGTGAATTAAAAAGGTCATAATATAGCCATGTAGTATTGATATACAATAAAAATTATATAAAACATAAGAATGGACATACAATTGTACGGAATGATTAAAAACCGACCCAAACTGAAAATAATGGTCACCCACAAGCACAACAATAATAGGAACAAATAGCCCATGCAGCAATATTATCAAAATCACTAAAGATACAGTTTAGGAAGAAACTGACTTTAATGAAACAAGATGTAAAATAGTTGCTTTATGAAGCTTTATTCTTGAAGAAATTTTCAAAGTAGATTACAAAAGAAACTAAATTTAATTTTTTGACTGAAAACTGTGGTATATCACCTTTAAATGTTGTTTTTGACATAAAAATGCACTTATAAAAGTCAGGCCATAGAAAAGCATGATATGCTGATATTTGTTACCTAAGAGGATACCAGACACCCTTTCAAATATTGGGATTCTGGGTAATTTCTATCAGTAACAAGTTTACTTTATCAGTGGCATATGACTTATTGGATTATTATGTTCACTTTCATTCCAATTTTGTTCAGTAACTACCAATATTTTTGGGTATACAGATGGTTATTCATACATTAGCTGCACATATGATTTCAGGTGCAATGTCATATGAAATTTATCCGTTTCCGGTGTACCAAATCTTACTGTGGTTTTCAGATCACCTGCAAAAATCTAGAAACGGTATTGATATGATTTTTTAACAACATATAGACGACACTCTGAACTAAATTTGTGTTAATTTTCAAGTAGCTATCTTAAATAGAACAAAAGTTATGATACAACAGGTATAACTTTTTGAATGACCCTCGTAAATAAAGATGCAGTATTATGTTGAGTGCTCAGGCGAAATAAGAGAAAAGTCGCGATTTTCAAAACTGAGTTTATTACATATTTGAATTCTTCATATTCACAGCTTTACAGTGTGTGCCAATAAAAACGCAAAAATTATCGAGTTTTATTGTACATACTCTCATCTTCGTGCAGCTTTTTATTTTGTGAAATTTAGACATTTGGTTCTTAAGTTATGACAGATTCTATGAAGCCCTTAATACCATATATTATCAATATCAAAACTAGGCTGCAATAAAGACATTGGAAGTAAAGAAGCTTCATCTCCAGATGAAAATAACCACATATTTGCATTTTTGCTTAGTGAGTACTATACTAAAAGCCATTTGAAAGTATCCAATCAAACACAAAAGTCTGAAAAGCTTTTACAACTGTTAAGACATAATAATATTGTTATCTCTCAAATATTTCAAGTTAAAAATTTCCCGAAAGCGGAATGTTAGATTCTGCTTCTGAATGTATGACATAATATGACCCTTAATTTTCATGTTTATTTTGATACGAAGTGTTATTTTTCTTTTTCTCAAAGTTACAGTTGCAACTCAGCACTGCAGCATTTTTAGTAATTCATTCTGGCTTTACAATAAGCATGATAGGAGATCAAAATGCGAAAGCCCTTGACCATGTTGACTTTTTTTGTTTGTTTTAGAGCTGATGTTGACTGAAGTACCACAACTAAAAGTATTTCATTACTGACATTTATTTTTTCTTCAAATTGATCACTTGTTTGATTTGCAATGAAAATACTAATAATTTTAAAGCCATACATTATAAAATCAGTTTAAAGATGCTCATTTCCTGGATGCATATCACCCTATCGTTGGATTAACAGCCTTCATCTGATTTTCACAAATCGAGCCAGATTTAAATGTGTGCTCCATTTCCAATGCGCTGTATCTCCAAACAACATAGGCGGCGGAAGCGGTGGGGACGAGGGGGACATGTCCCCCCCCCCCTAAATTTTTCGAGGGGAGGGGGAAGGACCCCCTCAAAAAAATCAAGAAGAAAGAGAGAAAAGGAAAGGAAATTGTAAATTTCCCCTTTGTTTTGATCCTTTAAATATGAAAAATAAAAATAAAAATCAGTAAAAAATTACAATTTTTGCGCAAATTTCAAACTTTTAACAATTTGTAGCTTAAATTAGCCGATTTGGCAAAAATTTTCCGCGCGCTACGCGCGCATTAAAAAATATCATAATTTTCCTCCGACGATTTTTGCTCAAAAAATTAGCCCCCCCCTAAAATTTCAACCTTCCGCCGCCAATGCCAAACAAGAATGTCCAAATTGGATGAAATAAAAAGCATAATGAAGTTTAAGAAGCTCTATTTCAAAACCAGTGGTGATTTGATGATAAGAAGATATCGCTTGTATTTTTGTTTTCCAATCTTGCACTTTTATTGGTACATACTGTAATATACATTTTCATAATTATACCCTCCCTGAGAGATCAATTCATGCAATTATGTAGGGCGATTCAGAAAATGAAGAACTGACAAAAATCGACTGTTAATTAAAATTATGCACCATTGAGCATGGTAACTAATACGCCGGGGAAGTAGTGACATCATAATTTATGTAAATCACCCAACACGTGCGTTTTTGTTCCCAACAAGCGGGGTGGACAGTTTTGCCACACGTTAAGTCTATGGGGAAAGTTAGACTCCTATTTAATACCATAACATTCGTCTAAAACAAAAATAAGGGAAAACATGCCAACCTGTCATGCTGAAGGTTGTGATCACAAGCCAGGATGGGACCCCTGCCGTTATTTTCGTTTTCCAACCAAGAAAAAAGCAATCTGGTTTGTATGTTTACGTACGCCTTTTATCTTATAGTGTTATTACTTATGATCAGTGAAACCACTCAGAATATGATCATTTGGGAACCAGATCAACACTTCCCCGGCGTATTATCGGTCTACGCAGAATAACACCAAGACTAACATTTTAAGTAGAGGACATTCAACACACTGATGAGGAATATATCGTTTTAATTCGTGTCATTTGCTATAAGAAACTAAATGAAGTCTTCCACCTGTTCCAATAATCCCTCAATGAGTTGCATTTTACTTTCCATTCAACACGCTTTCTTTATTTTACTCAATTATTAATCTATTTATGTGCACACATTCACTAACAATTGCTTTGAATACGCTCAATCTAACGAACCGATTTAGATCTTTTTTTTTGTCTTAGACATTTAATGCTTTTATATAAGAATAGAAGACTCGAACAACTTTTATATGGTTCAATGAATTGCATCATCAATGGTAGTTACGAAATCAACAAAAATGCCTTGGAAATACACTCACTCTAAGTATTTACCTTGCCAAATAATTTTTGAATGTCCGAATGCCTTTGTGTTTCTTAACCATACAATTAAGGTGCCAGAATATATTCCCAGGCATTTAAAAATATGAGGATACCTTAATAATATTGACGAATTTCTAAACACTAATTCTAATCAAAGAACAACACAAGAACAATGGATACAATTACTGCACATAAATACCACCTTTTCTCTTTCCTTGATTCTAATATCTATTTCGATACATCAGCTTCGGAAAGTTTCTTCTACTTCTACTTCTACGCTTATTCTCATCAAAGCCTTTTCAGCATCTAGATGAGCTCTCTGGTCCTAGAGAGATGATATACTTTTGAAGGTATAGTGACTATGCACTCTGGTCCTAGATTAGATGATGTATTTTGACATACGGTCACGGTTGCCGGGGAAGGTTCCCAATCAGAAATATGATATCATTTGTAACTGCGCGTAGTAAATGTCACCGTGATTAAAGACTTCCGTTTCAGGAATGGTTTGATGCTAGAAAACACATCAATAGAAATAAAAAGTACACAGTTTACCACATTCTTATTCCATGCTGTATTTTATTAAGGTCTACCAATGATGCACCTCAATTCTGAAATTCGATGAAAATTTTACGTTTTGCACTTATTCATCAAGCATGTTTTTTTCCTATTTTTTTTGGATAGTTCACTAGTCCTAGTCACATAGCGGTTGTAAATACTTGTAAATGATGACTTTATATTAATGCACCAGAATTAGCTCGACAATCCTCTTTAAGGGTACGAGGAATCCATATGCTCAGGAAAATGTGAATCCTAACTATTTTTCAATCATGAAAAGATAAATAGTTTCCACTGCCTTTGCG
>JXSR01S066667.1:463652-479768 GCA_000969725.1 Ophiothrix spiculata | reverse complement strand
GTTTGTTACATTATCATTCAAAATCAACACAACATATTTATAAAATATTATTTGTAATTCAATTAAAAAGTATCAAGCCTACAATCTGTCAAAATTTGAAAACAGGCGAATCGTTCGAACATTATAAAATTTTACGGTTTCGGCGAAAAAGATGTAAATTTTTTGAAGTAGTTTATTGACGTAATTTTGACCTTGATAATGGACGTGAAATCACTAGTATAGTCTCATGTATAAACAAGAGACTCTATTACATATGTACGCCAACAATTGTGATATTCTGATATGTGTAAGTATGTAAAAAGTTGCAGTAAAGATGCCGTTGGCAAAAATGGCACCCATTTAGGGACTGTAGCCTTAATGCTAAAATATGTGCATGTGTACCTAAGGTGGATATAATGTATATATATTGTTGAGGTTTAACGAGTTAAAATGATCAAAAAATCTCTGCTTCATGAAAGAGATTGCAGATAACTGTCGAGTTTAAAATGACCAATATTCAACTCCTCAATTCCTCAACTCGTGCACATAATTATTATATCAGAATTTATCACTGAATTGCAAATGTAGCAATCTGAAGTGGTTAAAATAACGAAGTATGGAAGTATGCATAGCTTCACAACTTACTGTGCAGCTGTTATATCGGGTCTGATTAGATTACACGTGTGTGTTTCATGAGTCCGGGGGAGGGCACATATGTATAGAAATGGCACCATGTTTGACCAGAAAATGGTATAAAGAGTGTTTTAGGAACATCTAAAGTTGACCAAGCGACGATTAATATCTGACGCGCAATAGGGTGAATTTAAAACGCGACAAACTATGAACAAATAGTGTTTCCAATAAAGAATTATTTAGGTTTTTTCATGATTCATATTGTGACCCCATTAGTTCCCATATCTACATCGGCCAATCTTGACTCAGCCCGGATAGTTGTATTTTTTGTCCATATCTAATAGTGTGAACCAACCACCTATATACATTGACAAGGTATACGTCTATGTGCCTGCCTTTTGGGTTGGTTTTTCACAGATTTGGTATTGCGATTGGGTGCTTTTTATTAAAATATGATGGGTGGTTTTTAAGCCACAAATAGGTATAGAGACTGTCAGTTTTACAAAGTCCATGCACATACCCGTTTAATTTTTTTAAAGAACCAACCGGGTCAAACCACACTGATTTTCTGCCAGTTTGAAAATATTCTTATTGATAACCGAGTCATAACTCGGTTAGTCTCACAACATATCTCAGAATAAGGGTACTTTTACTAAACGGACTCCCACTTCAGGATCATTCGGCTATTTAACTTCTAAGCTAAGTGCCCATCCCCGGCACCGAGCTATATTCCAACCGTAAGCAATAAAATTAATTAGGCAGAGATGGAAATTTGAAAGTACACTATGATTCTAGTTCAGATGAATAATTAATGCTAAATAAGTGAAGCCATCCACCCGTTACCACAACTGAAATAACACAGTATTAACGAGTATCATATACAATAGTACACGATTTGCATTAAAAGTACATTTTGGATTAAGTGAAATCATAAATATGGTCTAGTCGAAAAGGTAAACATCGGATGATGACAAATGAAAGTAGGTTGATGAAAATAAAAATTTTGACGATAACCGGAGAACTCGAGTATGAATATTAAAGTGAAGCATACAATTACTCCGGAGTCAATTTATATAAATTTGCCATTGTTAGGGTAAAAAAAAATGTTTCATTCAAAGAAGAAAAAAATATTCCTATATTTCATAACATGTGCAAGGTACTACTTACTGCAAAACTAAAAGAGCAATTATCATACAATCTTTGTTATGTTATGTCTTAATCAAGTATTTACAATTATTTAAAAGTTGCATTTCTAAGTTCGTTAAATTATTTTTAATCAAAATGTTTGTTTCATGATAGTCGAATGATCGAATGGTCGAAAACAAAAGTGTTATACGTTTTATACTCTCTACTATATGTGATGACTCACCCCGAAAAGGGGTACTTTGCGACAGAGCACTTTTCGAGAAACAGACGAAAA
Organism: Ophiothrix spiculata; assembly: GCA_000969725.1. Taxonomy (NCBI): domain Eukaryota; kingdom Metazoa; phylum Echinodermata; class Ophiuroidea; order Amphilepidida; family Ophiotrichidae; genus Ophiothrix; species Ophiothrix spiculata. The sequence continues at coordinate 477,736 of JXSR01S066667.1, read as the reverse complement.
TAGGCAGCAAAAAATAAAAGAAATAATAAGAATTTCCAGCAGATTTTCTGTTGTAAAATTTGATCGCCTTAATCAATTTCAACAAGTAAGGTGTCATATTAAAGCTTAGAAAATGTTGTAACAGATAAAACGATAAAATCAGAATTGATATCATCTGCAAAGTCCCCCCTTTCGAGGTGGGCCATCACATATGATAGAAATATAATTAGATTGTGTTTTGTTGAAATAACATGTAAAATGACACACAGGACTGCTGTTCTTTTTAAGGCTTCCACATGCACCCTTCACATTTATCATTTATGACATTATTTATTGTCACAGATGATGAATGCGGCGATAGATGTATTGGATTCATTTATTGCAGCATCATAAAATTATTCCAAGGTAATATAATTGAAAAATGATCACTTTTGATGGCTGAACGATAACATGCAACGCGCATAGTAAACCTATGAGCCGCCAATAATCTACTAAAACGTTGATATTTTTTTCTGTAATCATTTTGTGTTAACATATTTTGCAACAACTGAAGCTAAATAATATCTCACCCAGACATCATTTTGATACTTAAGAGGGTAGTTTTTAAACCTCAGATTTAAAAAAATCAAAAAAAAAAAAAAAAAAATTAACACGTGTTCCGTAAAGAGATTCACTCACAACGAATGAATAATAAGTTCTCTTAAAATAGGAATTCTAGTAATTATCAACATAAGGGTTGTTACGTTTTTGGTAGAATATTATTCGTTTCCAGAAAGCACTGCAATAAACAAAATCCTAAGACAAATCAAATTATCTGATTCACAAACTGACATTTGTCCTTAGCGACGATGCTGTTCTAATTGAAGATGTGCCCCTTCCTATCTGTCATAGCCACAGGTTCTTGTGTCATTGGATAGGTTAGCAATACTAACGTCAAGTAATTATGATATGATATCCAAAGGGCTCCCCTGTTACCTTCATCAACATCAAGCCTGTCCCTGAGACTAAACTAATTTGTGTGGTGATATATGAAACTGCGTTATGCTTGTTCTCATATTTCATATTCTAAACCACTAGCATGAAAAGTGCTTTTGATCTTGCATGTACTTCGGATACATTTCATATTTAGTTGATATAATACAAATAACATTCAACCTTGAGCTTGAACTCGTGATTTGCTATGTTGCTGAGCGATTAGTTATTTGCACTTATGATTCAAATCGTCATAGTCATACAGGTTCCATTAGTAGGTGTTGTAATGTGTGAACATTAAATTAATGTGTTGTTTTGATTTAGTCAGAAAATATTCAGACAAAAACGTCAAAAAATGGGGGAAAAAATTACTTACACTTACTGCACTAAGTATTATTAAACATGTTAATAGAGTGCACTGGAAACAATACTCACATTCGTTTTGACTCTTAGAGTCATTTTAAAACAAAAATGTACGAATATACATACAAGGATCAGCAATGGTTATTAGCAACCATATAGGCTAGATAATGATAGATAATGGGTCACCAAGAGTACTCAGTGCACTTTTCAAATTCATTACTCCTATTTGTGATTTCTACAATAGCATTAAACGCATATACGTGCTAATACCAGCAATCTTTCTTTTTTAGATAGCCCAATTGACATAAATTGATAGTCGTACATGTCTTCCTTTCTCACCTCACACATTAAGTATTGACTGCTGGTTTAAATCACGCATTGATGGTAATGCATTCCACTACATTACAGATCAGATTTTATTAAGTCGCATTTACTTCATTGCATGGCTGACACTGCTAGATACGATTAATTATTATACTGGATTGTATCGGTGGCTTAATGCATATATTCGAGAATTATATCAACGAAACAAACATTTATAGATTCTCTGTTAATTATACACAATGCAATTATCCGGGTCTTTTATGATTGTGTGTAATATGTGACCCGTCATATTATCTAAATAATTTAAATATGAGGATAAACATTCAAAAGCATGACATCTCATTTATAAACTGAGTGAATACTTATTAAACATATAATTTAACGCTTATTATCTATTCCTGTTATGTAAAAGTTCTTAAAAAAACACAGTGCGATAAAGTAAGTGTCATTGTAATTGAATTTTAAATCTGTGATCATAATATGTACCTTTAAAATAATAAAAAATGTTTTGTCTCTTAATTAATAACAATATATATGGTTACAGAAAGTAAAATAAATCAATGTTGTTTAAAATCTCAACCTCTGCTTAACCATTGACTACAGTAAATTTAACTGACTGCATACAAGCATATAAATGGGTTTTACGGGTTGTATCGAGTGCCGTGATCTCTTTTAAATAGCCCATTTGACATTAAATGATAAATCTGCACGTCTTTTTACTTGCAAATCTCACACATTTACTACTGGTTTGAATCACACCATTGATGGCATTGCTTTCCATTGCATTACATTAGTAAAACTCTTAGATAACTCCTAAAATAGCAAAGTATGATCTTACACATACTGATTTATTTAAGCAATGAACATGGTTTTTTTGAATGCCGTTTAAAAATCATGTTGAATGTCGTTTTCGATGTTTCGTCCAGGGGAACACTAAAAATGGAAATAATTAATAATCGAAGATATTGTTAACTTTTTACATTTGTTTATGTTCACTTGCAAGTTTCTAGTAACTATAGCATGTTTCTTGTAGTATTTGGCCTCAGAACGTCCCCGTATGTGATTGTCTATATCTAAGACAGTGGTTAACATCCGTTCAAGATTGTTCGCTATTGAACGAGTTAGGCAATCGTCGGAAGTTGCAAGAGTAAATACAATTCAAAATAACCAAGGAAAGACTCGGACAAGATAGGTCAAGTCTAGATTAGCAATATTGTGAACGTGTCCTTAGACTCGTGTATTTACATTGGTTCAATTCGAGAGCACCTGTGATTTCATGCGTAATTTATAACTAACTTTTCATTAGAATTGAAAATGGCCATGCTTTTAATATTATGGCTATCTGTATGTATTAGAATGATTTTATTTATAAATACTAATTACGTTGACATAACTCAAGCGTATTATCGGATTTAAAAAAAATGGACACGATTTTTTTCGTATTCAAATATAAAATATTCAGTTTTGATCATTCACATTATTTTAAGAATATTATTACAATATTTAGCAATTGTGCACTAAAAAATGCCCTTTCTTGTTAATTGAATTGACATTGAATATGTATGAATGGGTTACCAATTTTTAACTACCTAACTGAAACGAATAGTATGCTATTTGTTTTAATTCGCAATTCAAACCAATATTTGATTAACTCCATTCTATATTTTACAAAATTATAGACAAACGAAAGTCAGAATTATGTATATTGAAAATTATCCACGTTAAAGGTGTGTGTGCAAACAAAAGGCTATATCGAAGCTTAAACTTACTATTTCATGTGTTTAGCATTTCCTCTTGCTTATTCAACGCATTTGGCGAAACACTATCAGGTAGACGTTTAAGTGGTGTAGATACAACAAGAGGTTTCTAGAAGAATGGCACTGCAAATTTAACGCGTGATAATATATATTTTTGAGGTATCAAAAACAAGTCAAGAAAACCGTACGTCTCAACTGTAATAATAGATTGTATATATTTTCTCTTTTTCACCAATCATGCTTCCTTTTGTCTTTCAATTTGACATTTTGAACTAAATGCAAATTTTACATTATGTATTTGATGCAGAATCATTTAAAACAATTGTCTGTACTACTGTCATTCAATTAGGTATTCAAACACGTTATAGAGTTGTTTAATACAAATCAACGATGGTACATCTATGCGTCCGCGTACTTTTAACGCACGAGGGTGGCTTTAGTCATCCGAGTATGATACAAATACGCCGACAGTGTTAAAGAGAATGAAATTTAGTTCTCAATGTTTTAAATTTAGACAGACATCTATATCGTACAAATTATCAACAGAACGAGATGCTAGTTTTTGAAAGTGTAGGCTATTGCTTTGCCTTTTTAAATTATTGTTCTCAAGTTCCAAACCGAATTACACGTATCATGCAAGTTCTTGACGCCCGATGAACAGTGCACCGACTTATATTTTCTGCGTAAACGTACTTCCGTAAACACTTCCGCACTTAGTCGATTATCAACTGTAGATTCATCACAAATCAATATTGTTGGAAAAAATACTTAACATTTTCCTGGACTTGACAGTCTTAAATGGTTGGTACCTTGATCTAAAGAACTTAAACAATTTTATGTGTAGGATTGTTTGTTATTTTCATACATCAACAATCAAATTTGCGTAACAATATGAAGATAAGTATAAATATATAGATGATTAAAGCAAAATAAATTTCGGTATTAAATGTACTTTTTCCAGAGAAATAATAGATAAGAAAACATGAACTTGCTTTATTCACATCAAAAAGAGGCTTCATTAAACTATAAAAAAATAAGACATTTCCCTTTACATTGATTAAGCACGGATACATATGCTACGTGAACTTTCAACGGTGTCCAAATTATCATTTTACGTGGTCCCCATAAATAACTTTGATGTACGGAGTGATAGACCCTGTGGGCGTAATTACCCTGTCCATAAAGACATTACGTTGCCAGTTATCCAGGCTAATTGAGTTTTGACGATTTAATGCCATGACGTAGTCGTGGTTGTGTTTGATATAAGACCAAAAAAAACCAAGTTTGTTTCTGGTAACATGCTTGAAAATTACAATGCGATATGCGCTTTTTTACTTTTATTTTTTACTTTTCAAAAATGCAATGCGATATGCTATTTTCCTCTTTTTCTTTTTTTAACCAAAAATGCAGAAAGAAAAACACATTAAAACAATGCTCTTGGTTTCATTAATCAATATCATTATTAACCATAAAAGTTTTGTATATAACTTAAGCTGCCCTTGGTTTCTCTTTCATGTTCAATAATACAACATGCGATTTATTTTATTGCATCTTTGTTTGTTTTTACGCAAGTCGCCAGTAAGCTTTTTTATAGAATTGTTTTATTTATCAACAATAAGATTTTTTTTGATACGAAATACGAAAAAAAAAAAATAATGCGGGAAATATGTAACTTAACAGAAACGCGCGCGGGTTACCAGAAACAAACTTGTTTCTTTTTTTGGCATAAGTTGAAACAAACTATATCCGTGGAAATACAAGGTGACTCAAAAAATACACGAAAAGGTTGATTGGGTGACGTATTTTTTAAGAAAAATTAATATTCTGAATAATAGGCTGTGGATTTACCTTTAAATTGGCAAAAAACAGGAGTCATTAATAAAGACTTTCCAGAAATTTACTAATTTTAACTGGTTGGCATGAAAAATAATTACTCATTTCAACTACCGTAAATTTTGATCTGTTTCACGTTGTCGACAATTAACTGTAAACTATTGTAACACAATGTCTATGATGAGAGCTTGACTTTTTACTTGTTTTTAAGATTTTTGATATCTACATTATTTTAAAGGCGCATTTTTAGCCTTTTGATAATCCCCGTAGGTTTCTGTGTTGTAATTACTGTCGTGCCCCGACAATGATTGAAAATGACACATTTTCTAATTTTTCTCAAAAATGCAAGCACGTTTGAAAGAAAAGTTTTGGAATCGCAACATTTACAAGTTGAGTATTATCATAAGCTAAAACACTAAGGTTTGGTAGCGTTGACCTTGAGGGTGAAAAGTGGATCATGAATTACCCATTTAAATCATTTAAAACCCTGACGTACCCTAGTAATAAGAAGAACCAGCTCATAAAATCTAGTAGATCCAAGTCCGATGACGTACTAAGCAACGCCCGCATCGTGGCTTGGTATTGCTTGACTTTGGATTGGGATAGGAGAGGACCTCCAATTGTGTTCGAATCCCGCGGTCGTATGAGGCAATAATATCAATTTCTATATAGAAATTTTGAAGGAGATAGCTTTCAAATGACCCAGGGTTAGGGTCAATACACGTTTATATATTACAAGATTAACTTTCATGACCACTTTTTTTTTTTCATTGTATATTGTTGTTTCTTACTAACACTTTTTCTCTCCATTTTCTTTCTTTCATGTTGTTCTGTTATCTGTCGGGACCTCTTTGAAATATCCAGGTAAGGCATTATTTAGATTTCGGGTAAACAATTAATTGAGTATTCAAACAAAAGACACATAGACCAATCCGTCGAACATTACTGTTATAATTGTGTTGACTGCCCTCTATTGAGTGAATTATCATTTCCCGGCACATTTGAGTGAGACAATTAATGCATTGACTACAAACGTAGCAGCACAGTGGCGTAACCAGAGGGGGGCAGGGGGAGCCCCCCCCCCGAAAAAAAATTCTGCCCCCCGCTCCCACCCCCCCCCCCCCCTTCAAATGAAATCAAGAAAAGTACAGAGTTTCAATATATGTGACGCGTTACTTTAAAAGGTACAAGTTGTCTACCTTGGACAAAATTGAGATTTTTGTGTTACTTGTAAGAGGACAAAATAAGCTATAAAATGATACATTGCTTGTGAAAATTGAAGTTTTAGTTTCGAAGTTATGATGAATAAAGACGGTTGTTTTCTTCTTTTTTTTCTTTATAATTTACAAGCTTAATTGGCCTGTATCTCGAAACTTGCTTGGCCGACAACTTGTACCTTTTGATGTAACGCGTCACATATAGTATAGGTAATGTAACTGTTCAAAATTTAACCCTTTTATGGGTTAGTTTTTCATAAAATTTCCAAAATTTGCGCCAACATGGCGCAAATTTAGGCAATAATTTAAGAACAAAACTCAAGTTTTTACCAAGATAGTACATATTTTTATGAATTTTAGCAAAATTTGGATGATTTGTTACATGAACAATTTTGGGGTCAACCTTTTGGTGTCTGAACAAAAACTCTTTCGCCCCCTGCAAAATTGTCTTACCCCTGCTCGCCCCCTCAACTTAAAATTTCTGGTTACGCCACTGTAGCAGCATGTACTATGTTTTGTTTTAAGCTTATATACACCGGTTGATATGCACTCCTAATTTTAGGACACAGCTTTTCATCAGTGGGGACACCTCAAAAATTTGCTTTATCGAATATGTCTATGTGTTCCTAAGTTGCTATCGCGCTAAACCTGTCAAAAGTCAATAGTTTATTATGTTATGTGAACCTTAATTATTTGTTTTTGTTGATTAATTAATTATTTAATTCCAGAAACTTAATTATTCAGATCTTTGATTGGTACAGAAAGAGGACTTTTTTCTGAGGGAATGATTTTTTGCAATCAAGTGTAATTTCCAATTCAATAAATAGGCAATTGAACTTATCAGGTGATCATGGGAATTTCCCAACAAATAGATGTGTTTACTTGATATAATTGTGCTTGGGAAATTCCCCACATGTAAATGCTGAATGCTATGCTATACTAAATAAGAGAATGACATAATGTGGCGATTTTTCTGAAAAAGACTTTTCTTGGGCCTTGTGTGATATTTTGGGCAGAAGTGAAGTTGACGCTGTAGTGTGTGGATTGATTTTGTCGAATTGGAGTTGTACTGATAAATAGAGATAAGATTGTCTTTGGAGTTAAAGAGATATTGAAGATCACTGTGGAGTTCATATTGGAGAATTAATTTGGAGAACAACGAATGGATTATGGGCGTTGGGTCCAGATTTTAAGCCAAGCAGAGCTTCTTTGTGATTGCTGGACTATAAATCGTCGTTAGAGTTCGTCAGGCACGTTTTTGTATTATTTAAAAGTGGATTTCAGGACTTGTGATTATACAAGAAATTTGGGCCTCAGAGTAATAACGGAAATCTTATAAATTGAGACAAATCCTAGGGTCGCGCGGATTTCGCAGCGGTATCTCAATACTGTAAGTTTCTTATATAAGGTAAAATTAAGATATTAACAAGAGTTTTAACTGTGCTAAAAGAAAGTACATGTATCAAATTGTTGAAAGTATTCCCAATTTCAGTGTATTTATTTTGTTTTATTCAAGAACCCATGAGGTGATTTTGGCCTTGGTCATTTTAAATCTTTGACCGTAACAATAAGGCTAATAAATATGTGGTTTAAAGTAGACAAAATTGCAACACAAGTTATTTTGTGTGGAATCAACAGTTGATTACATTCATTCCATGTTTTGGCAGCCATTTTGTTTTATACAAATCAGCCCCGTTTGACAAACTTACATTTTCTTAAGTGTATTTTCTTCAAGTGTTCTGTTGCAAAGTCCCCCTTCGGGGTGAGTCATCACATATATTCTTAGACTTATTTTGTTTGCTGAGCATGAAGTCCTTGAAAGGCACTTGAGTACCTTTGCACCTGGCTAATCTTCTAGCTTCTGGCAATATTTCTTTCTTAATGTTTTTTAGCTCAGGAATTTAATGATGTTCTCGTGCGTAAGGCTGAGGAACTATGGTTATTTTCACCATGTTCACAGATTGTCTTGTTTTCTAATTTATTGTACACGAGGGGGTATCAAAAGGTTTTAAAATTTACCCAGAAGGGATAGAGCTATATCAATGAAATTTTTGTCAGAATAGTCACTTGTCTTTATGTACATTATGGTGCAAAAATGGTCACATAAGTATACTGGTCTATGTATGACGTCACAATGATATAATAAAACATGACCGACCCGAAAATGTTGATTTAAAATCGAATTGTTCCAATAGAGAGGATACCTACAATAACGGTCTGTGGACTGTCAGTTGAAAATAGGACAAATTTGTTACTTTCTTTGCACATTAATTGTATCTCGTTATAAAATTGCGTTCCTGGTGCTATTTCTTCTGGCTAAAGTTTTAAAACTTTTTGATACCCCCTCGTACAATATGGTTATGTACACTACACAGAAAAAACAAAGTGAATCATTTTACTCACTGAGCCATAGTCTGTCACTTTTCACAGTTTTTGAGTCAAATGACTCACTTTTTGTGTGTATGTACACTTGTCAGCGTAACATAGATATTCTTAGTCATACTTATTCCATTAGTGACTAAGCAGACAATAATACCAGCACATATGTGATAGTTGAACTCAAACCAGTCGCAAATGCGGCCAACTCCATTTTGCGCTACAAGTGAAAAATTACGTAAAGAGTATGATTTGTCGAAATTGCCTTGTTTGCCGATTCACAATCTTTTAACCTGATTCAAAACATCGACAAGGTTTTATTTCAAAAAGACGAGCTGAAAATATGACATAAATGTATACATGTGTTCTGAGTTCAACAGAAAAACCGACCCCTAAATGCATTGATCTCAACTGTCCTTCTCCATGTTGTTTTCGGTCTTCCCACTCCTCTTCTGCCATAAATTCTTATAATACGGTCTTTGCAAATGTTTGAAAAGAGTACAAATGACAAGAGCCGCATTCATTGCTTGTTCGAGGTGAACAATCACATCTGGGTATAAACTCCACTCAAAATGTACGTATTTGAAAGCACATACTTAATGAGAAATTGATCCATGTTGATCCTTGACAGCAATAATTCGTAATTTTGTGCTCTTCATGCGATACATACTACTGAGCAGGCCTGTTACTGAATTCCTGTATCATAATAGACTGTAATTAATTCAAATGGTATTGAGGTTCCATGCAAAATATACCATTTAATGATGCATTTCCCATCACTAAATATGCAGAAAGAAGACATTTTCAAAGCAATTCTTTCTTCATGAAGATTAAAATTTAGGAAAATTAGACGTCAATAGTGTGGCTGCAGCAACGCCGAGAGATCCATATTTGTTTGGCCAATTGAACATCGGCTTAAAACAAGAAAAAGTGAAATATCTTTATTTTTCCAAAGCTAATTTCTTGTTCGTGATAAATGAATGTTTTTGATACATTTTATATTATGTATTGTGAAGAATTTGCATGGCATAGTTAATCTAGGCTTTGCTTTATGAAGATTTCAACTTTTAGAGGCAGGGCTAGAAAGGCAGTCGATGATGTACGTATGCTGATGCCAACTTAAATCTTTGTTAACTATTTGTTATCAGGGTAAACATGATAATAACACAAGAAAACACATAAACGTCAAAGTATGCTACATACAGACATTATTCTGAGGAATAGTGGAAAATAGAGGCAAGTTAACAGGTCAATATATCTAAGAGCCGCAAATCGATTATAGGTAATAAAAGCAGGTAGATACAAATGGTGTCTTTATAGTTAACTTTTAGAGAATAACCTCAATATATTTTTTGTCGATATCGTAACATTCTTAATGCGTATCTTCTTTATGTTTATTACTTTGTTAATCTAAGTTTGCCTTCACAATTTACGAGTAATTACTTCTACATAGGGTAAAGCGGGTCTAATTATATTTGATTCTAGATCTATCAAGAAGTATATCCGTTGTGCGTTTGAAGATGATGTATGTTTGGTGAATATCGATGTATACCATCAAGTTCTATTGAAGTGTTATATCCATTGTGTCTTGTCAAATGTCAGGTAAATGTTCAAAGGGCTTTATGTCGCGTTTAAAAAGCTTCTTTTGTGAATAAAATGGAACCTTTAAGCTAAACTCAGCACGTCAAGTGGTTTGATTTTTACAGCACCCAGATAGCGACTCTGCATGAATATATCTACTGCATGAATAGAGAAAATGTACATACATTGGTATTTATGTTTCTTCTCCTTGATATATTAGAAGTATGTATTCAAAAACAGGGCTTTAGTAACCTTTGCGTATGTAATTCAGTGAGTAATAACCATTTTTATTAGTAAAAGATGTACAAAATCACTGGCACGTAACGTATAATAAAGAATGTTTAATATTTCTATGAATGATATACCTCTCTCACGTAAACAACTTAAGTTTTTATCTTCATCTTAAATTCCACTGACGTCAATATTAAATTAAGCATCACCTGTTTCAAATATTTTGTCATGTTTTGCCAATTTAACGATACCTTATTGTATAGTTGTATAGCCTTCAAACAGGTATTGACATTTTTTAGTAATCAATTAAGACCATGTAAGCAGAACTAAAACGAACATTGCATTAGGCCAAAAAAAATTCTTTGGTTGCCCTCCACAGCTTTTTTCAGAGAGGGTCGGTCGGTCTGTTTTTTTTTTTGTTTTTTTTTATACTCTTCCACGGACTGCTAGGTCGATCGGCCGCTCCAGCCTTCACAACTATCCCCGCAACATCCACATCAAAACAATCAAATACTTCTTGTAGTGATTTGGGACATCCTCAACATTTTGAGGGTTGAATATCGAAAAAAGCAAAAAATATAACTTTTTTAAGTTTTAATATTAGAAAAACAAAATCAATAAAAAAAAGTTTGGGTCGGGCTTAAAAATAGGGTCAGTCGGTCGAGGGCAACCAAACAATTTTTTTGTTGGCCTTAGGTTAAAGTTGAAGTATTAAACACCGAAGTAGAACAGACGATTTTAGCATTAAATATGGGGTTGATTACATCATTTAATACGACATTTTCTGACTTGTAACGCATTGATAAAAAAATCACAACAATAAACGTATGTCTTAACCAGAAGATTTTTTTTAGAAATAATCAGACAATGTTTTACAGATAAAATGTAATCTTACCATGGACACATTATCTCGAGTTAGCTATTCCGCGTTGTATGTTAAAGGAGCTTGGTCCAATTTTTCAAAATTTAGTTTTCATGGTCACATGAAAGATGACCACTCAAGATGTCTTAATTTCAAATTTCAGCTTAGGCGTTGGAGCACAATTAGGCCACAACTTTGTGCGGCCGGCTGCTACCTGGCCACAGCCTTAATTTTCCAAAATGGCTACCTCAAGGTTATTGTAAAATATTCATTTCATGTTTTGAAATTATTTACAGGTACATGATGAAGCCTGCGGTCGCCATCTTGGAAAATTGAGGCTGTGGCCAGGTTGCGGCCGGCCGCACAAATTTGTGGCCTAATTGACGCCTTTATCAGTCAAATGGTTTTGATTTTATGGATAGTTTTGTATTTCAGAGCTTCCTATGCGTTACTGTATGTAATTAATTATGGTTACCATAATTAGACACATTTTCATATATATCTCAAAAACGGAACATAACTCAGCCGTGAAATTTCACATTGGTTATGAGAAAAATATGAACAATATTTTGATACAAAAATCTCAAAAAGTTTGGAAAAAAGTTGGGCAATCGGACCAAGCTCCTTTAATTGTATTATAAACTCACACATTTAGAAGATAAATATTACAGCCAAAGGGTAAACTTCAGCATATTTGTAAGTATAAAACAATCAACAATACTTAATATATCGTCGGCCACATCACATACTGACGTATCTGATATGTTGAGGTTTTTGTGAAATTTGGCACATAGGGATATTTGAATGTCCTCTATATGTAACCTAAATTTCAGAACGTAAAATTGATTAATTAATTAGATATTAATTAACTAATTTTGACGCATGTGTCATTTAGATGATTTCATGATATCACATACAGACGTATTTGACGAAAATCTATAATGCGCAAGCCCAGATTGTCGTATCTTTATTTATAAGTATTTGCCATTTCACATTGTGACGTATCTGCGTGACGTATTTGCCCAAGTGTTTAACATACAGATACACATACAGACGTATCTGCGGGACGTATTCACAATTTCGCAGTGAAATTAGGATCGCCTCGATTTCACATACTGACGTATTCGGTTTTCATGCAAATAACACTTCTTTGAGATAAAATAACAACTTAAAAAAATGTAAAAACTTAAATTATTGAATACTTCCTACTGTTTTAAATAGATTTTATTACGATTATGTATTTTTATTACCTGTACAAGACTTATGTTTTTTGCGACTTTTTCAAAGCCGTTTTTCTCGAAATGCGTATTTTGCAGATACGTCAGTATGTGATGTTGCCGACGATATGAGGAATATATATCTCAAAGTGTGTCATTTGCCATATTGTTAGACTTGTGAGGTTCTTTGTCATGGGTTGGCAAAAACATGTGCTACACTCAGTAAATTTGCATGTCTATGAATCGAGAGGATCAACGTGAAATCGGTAAAAACAAATACACAAGGTGGTACAATTGTCACATTAGCCATGCAAATATCGTTCCATTATTGCTTCCACAACTGTTTGATATAAATCAATACACACAAACCATATTCAACCAGATATAATATAAACCTTGTGGCTTAGACCTCGTATCCATAGGTTGTTCCCTTGTGGGGTGTGTCCTTGTTACGTTTGCGATTGTCCCCAATTGGCCACTCTACACATACAATTATTATAAGCTTCGTTCTGTTTAGTGATCATGATGCAGGGTATATACGAGTATATATATCCTTGGAATCAAAGTAAAGTCACGATTTTAGTTAAGAACAAAATCATCATCCTGGTCTTGTTTTTGTAGTTTCTTCGATTCAAATAGAGTAAATAGTTATGCACCTATCACTTGTAACTCCGGCCCCCGGGTACCCGGACGCTAGCGGGGAATGCGCCCGAGCTCGTTCATCACAATTTGACGAGTCCCCGCCTAACACTCCGCCGACTTCCCCGTAGGGCGGGGCATCCTCAAATCTGAGTCACCGACGAAGTCCCGGCCCCATACCACAGGGAAAGGGCTCAAATTTCATAGATTAACGTCCCGGTCAAATTCCCCGCCTAAATGGTCGCCATCGAGCCACTGCCGCATCCCCGCACGCGTTCCCCGCCTGGCGGGGACATCAGCATGCAAAACTTCCCCGCACGAGCATGACGAGTTCCCCGCTAGTGCCCGGGTACCCGGGGGCCGGAATTACAAGTGATAGGTGCATTATAGAGATATGCAATTTCCTGTACCGCAAATTGGATATTTTAAAAATCCAATGTGGCCGCAGTTGTACTTTTTTTGTGGAACACATGATAGCAGTTTTAGATTTATACTAAAGACAGAAATATGATTAAATTAGTCGATAAAAGAATAAATATCATTCTGGTCTTGTTTTGCAGTTACTTCCATTCAAACATAGTAAAGAGTTTTAGAGATCTGAAATTTACTGTACCGCAAATTGGATATTTAAATAATCTAATGTGACTGAAGTTGGATTTTTTTACGGAACACACAATAGTAATAAGATTTATGCTAAAGACAGAAATATGTATATTAGGCAGACTTCCGAGTG
>JXSR01S066667.1:449866-459957 GCA_000969725.1 Ophiothrix spiculata | reverse complement strand
GGCCATGTGATAGAAGCAATGATAGTTTGAATTAGGGACCATTAAACCAAATCAAGTTTATATAGATATAGGTTAAATAATGATAAATAACTTATTTATTTATCGTGGTTTATAGAAATAGATATAGAAACCATACAGGTGAACAAAAGACGAATAATTATAAATTTTCCAAATGGAAAAAAAAAATATGTGATTCTTTTTGACACCCTGTGTATGCACTCAACATATTTAATAAGCTAAAACATGTATTGCTGCGTGAAATTTTAAAACTAGTTTCGATCGAAATTAACAAATGTAATAGTCAAAATTTCAAAATGAGCAACAAATGATGTGAAAATCAAATGTATTTGATGAAGCTATCGTGTATAAAGTGCACTTATTACATAAAAAGCATTGTAAATAATATATAGAATACTAGGTCATCCATCAAACATCATTAAGATTTATGTGGATTTTATTTTATATGATAAGGCAGATGCAATAATTAAAGCAAGTAAGCAAAGTGTATGACACGTTCTATCGTAAATATTTTGTGAACATATTTTGCATCATTAATTCTAAAATTCCGAACGTAAAACGGTCACCAGTGTTTTGTAAGGACCACATTTTTTTTTGTTAATAAAAAATTATATTAGATAACAGTGTCAACTTTATTTTCTTCTGGCAATGGCACAAGTTTCTTTTTATTAATGTTTCTGGCATAAAACAAGTCAAGAAAAAAAATGCTAATAAAAAATTAACATTTATGCGTTTTCTATAAATACATTTTATCACCAAAAATGAAGAAACACGAATATTTACAGTAAATCTTTTGCCGAATAGTAAAAACTCCAGCAGTACTAATTATTAACATAGAAGTTATTCACTATGTGCTTTATACAATTGTTTTCGATTCCAGAGTAAACTTCTTCTGTCAGAGACAAATCGAATAATCTGATTTACAAGCTGACATTTGTCCCTAGCGATGATGCTGTACACAGTAAAAAATAATTACTCATATCGGGGTAAAAAGGGAACTCGCGTCTTCTGTGTAAACTTAACCTCTACTAAAATGGTAAACAATTGCCATGTTTTTGGTAATAAACTACCATCGGCAGTGGTAAAAGTTTACCATGGCTGGTACTACTGCTGATGTACAGTAGTTTATTACCAAAAACAGGGCAATTGTTTACCATTTTAGTAGAGGTTAAGTTTACACAGAAGACGCGAGTTCCTTTTTTACCCCGATATGAGTATTTTTTTTTACTGTGTACTAAGTGGAGATGTGCCCCTTCCTTATCACCATTGCCACAAGTCCTTGTGTCATTTGATTTGTTTGAGAAACTAACGTCAAGTAATTATGATATGTTATCCAAAGGGCTCCCTTTTAATATATTGTGTGTATCCCACCATGCATTGCTTCCTATGGGATTTTGTACAGAAACTCATGTGAGTAAATAGTGATGAAGCATACCCAAAATGTAAGATAACAACAATTAACTTTGATTTATGGAATTTTATAACTATCTACTCACATAATTTTTATACAATCAATCTCATAGGAAGCAATGCATGATGGGATACATACTAAATCTTCTCTTCCCTGTTACCTTCATCAGCATCAAACTTGTCCCTGAGACTGAAATCATTTGTGTAGTGACATTTGATACCTGTAGTATGTCTGTTCTCATATTTCAAATTCCAAACCACTAGCTGGAAAAGTGCTATTCACCTTCCCTATATAAATTCCATGCTTTATGAAATGATACTAATAACATATAACCTTGAATTAGAAATCGTGATTTGTAAAGTGACTGAGCCATTTGGTTTTTGCACTTTGCAAAGTACCATACGTTGGAAAAAATACTTACATTTATTGTTATTTACTTAGCACATTAAAAGGTGCACATGGTGGCGATTTAAATTCGTTCGTTTTATTGTTGAGTGTCACTTCCGTACTATTTGCAGAAGGTACCTTTTATCATTTTGTTTATGCTTTTCTAAATTAAACTTTAGGGAATCACAAGTATTGACATATAAAATCTTGAAAGATTGGCCATGTGATAGAAGCAATGATAGTTTGAATTAGGGACCATTAAACCAAATCAAGTTTATATACATATAGGTTAAATAATGATAAATAATGGGTTACCTAGAAACAGTCAGTGCACTTTCAAATTTCATACCTCCTATTTGTGTATAGTCGTGTTGTAACCACAATAGCATTAACCGCATTATAGCTGCTTATACCAGCAATCGTTCTTTTTAGATAGCCCAATTGACATGAATTGATAGCCGTACATGTCTTCCTTTCTCACCTCACACATTAAGTATTGACGACTGCTGGTTTCAATCACGCATTGATGGTAATGCATTCCACTGCATTACAGATCAGATTTTATTAAGTCGCATTTACTTCATTGCCATCGTGGTATCGCCTGACTGACACTGCAAGGTACGACTTCATTATGGACAGATTTTGCAAATAATCTTAACAGAACAACGATTTACAGGTTTTATTGTATTCAGTGTAACACATTGTGAAGTTTTTTTTTTAAATCAAGAGCCAAAGTATTAGTAGACTATCAAAAGATAACAATTAAAGTATAACGCCTTTATGTCACATAAGTCAAGATGATCAAGATGGGTTATCGGGTAATATTTGCGAACAGTACATGTATGATATTGCAATTTGTAGCAACGTGTTGTAACAAACACGCAATATCATATTACTAATCATATGTCAAAGTACTAGCCATAATTCTGTATGAATATCAAAGTGGTTAAAACGTGCTCTTCGACTCAATTAAAATATCATAAACTCAAACAACAAACAAACACACACTCTAAAAATGATTTTACTCTTTGTTGAGTAAAAAGGTCACTGTTAAGTCAATATTACTCAATGTTGAGCACATCTTACTCAACGTTGAGCAAAGTTTACCCAACGTTGAATAAAGTTTATCCAACGTTGAGTAAGATTTTACTCAACAAAATGAGCTGTGACCGTTGAGTAAGTTTTAACTCAACAAGAGTAAGATAATTTTAAGAGTGCATTCTAATGATTTTAAAAGTAGCTTTCAAACTCAATTTCTTATAGTTGCCAGCGGTGATTTTATTTTGCCGAATAACCAACATAGTGTGAACACAAATCCATACCGAGTCACAATTATCAATGGCGACTGACACGTTTGAAATGAATTATGTGACCGTCCATCCAAAACCAGCCGTAAATGCAGTCAATGAACTTCACTTGTTTTCCAGAAGTTATGGTCCGTCAAAGGTAATCAGAAAGTTCAATTTACAACTGAGATAAACGCGTTCAAAGATCAGTAAGCACTATAATTGTTGTTGATTGTCCTCAAAATATATAGATGTATTTCAAATTTCCGATTATTTTGTTGAAATAAAACTTTGCTGGTGTTTTGAAGTGGGCACAAGGATTGTGAATCTGTTAAAAAAAATCAATTTCTGCAATTACGACCATGACACCTATCTTCACATGTAGCACGGCTCGTTTGGAATGGACACAAATGTTTTCTTTGGCCTTTCAATTTTGAATATAAATGTAACAGATGTATTGGGTGCAAAATCATTCGGAATCAACATTATACTAATCAGAGAAAAGCATACTTAATATTTGGCGTGACTTAGCAATCTTAAAATGTTTGGTACCTTCATCTAACATTGTCAGAATCATAACAATTTAGTTGTGTAGTTTTTATTTTTTTTTCTTATGCACCAACAATCAACTTTGTTTAATAATATTAAAACAATTAATTAGATAAATAAAACAAATTAAGTTTCGGTTGAATATCTTTAAGAGTTATTATAGACAAGAATATATTATTTTATCGAATCAAATAGAAGATTCATATAACCATGAAAATAATTAGACACTTCAGGTGATTTTTAAATTATATATCAATTTTTTTTCAAAATAGGCCAAAACTGTTTGAATTTTTCAAATCCGACCTTCCGTTGCAAAGTTATGAAGGTTTTAGTATCGCTATTTTAACTAATTTTGGAGAACTCAGGCTAGGAAATAAATCTTTTATTTTCTAATAGCGAGGTCACGGCACTAATAACAGTTACACTGCTATATTTTAATAACCAATAGTTTAATTGTCTGAATAGATATTACACACAAACCAGGAGTTATTTTGCAGCTTTTTGCGCCCAAACATGCGCGTTGTATTTAAAGATGATTTGTTCCGCATGATAAAGAGCTGATTAACACTTAATTTGGGCGGGATTTACAGGCGCAGAAATTTCACCCAAATAATCATTTTTGTTGCCCCTTGTTGTTTAGTAACATGTGATTAAGCAGATATATTAAAACAATCCCTTATAACTTGTAGACACCTGAAATGTTTTATTCTTCACTACCAAAAAAAATGGGCAACATTTTAAAATTCAATAACTCTGCATCCACATATATCAGAATTCTTGTCTACATATAGGTGGGTGTGCATGGACAAAATCATCTTCTTGATAACATATTCTCAAATAAAATATGAGCTATGTGTTAACGTGTGTGTAGATCAGCGGTGTAAAATATCAACGTTCTCCTACCAGGCAATAGGTAAATGAAGTATCTAAACCAATAGAGACATTTGCCTTTACCATTGTGTTGATTAAAAACGGATGCATATGCTACGTGAATTTTTAAATTTGTCGAAATTTTCGTTTACAAAGATAACACAAAGAAATGAATGAAGCTTTCATCTACATCTTGGATTCACTGACGTCATGAATACAGGTTAAAAACAATTTATTGACTTATCAACATCCAAAGGTGTGTATACAATACTAAAAAACATAAAGACCGACGTTTCGAACAGATAAAACCGATCTTTTTGAATACAGAATCACCTGTTTTCAAAACTGAAGTTAGGTTTTGTTAGTTTCAAGAAAACCTTATAATAGAGCCTTCAAAGCAGCTTTTTAAATTTTCTGGACTTCGCTATTTAGATCGTATAAAAATACTGAAATATAAATTTGCATAAAGGGGTCCATATGGACTCTGGATTTTGTTTTTCGCGCGAAAGTGAAAGAAACGGGAAACCTTTTTACAGGATTTTATCAAACTCATTAGACAATGACAAGACAGGGACAGAGCAAGTGGGATCTATTGAAGTTTTGAACCATTCCATGACTAGTAGTAGTTATCAACATAGAAGTTATGTTATGTGTTTTATACAATGATATTCATTCCCAGGATACATCTCTATTCACAGAAACCAACGACGAATCGAATAATCTGATTTACAAGCCGACATTTGTCCCTAGCGATGATGCTGTACTAATCGGAGATGTGCCCCTTCCTTATCACCATTGCCACAAGTCCTTGTGTCATTTGATATGTCAGGGAAACTAACGTCAAGTAATTATGATATGATATCCAAAGGGCTCCCTGTTACCTTCATCAGCATCAAACTTGTCCCTGAGACTGAAATCATTTGTGTAGTGACATTTGAAACCTGCATTATGTCTGTTCTCATATTTCTAATTCTAAACCACTGGCATGAAAAGTGCTATTGACCATGCTTAGACTACACATACTCAGGCTTGCAAATATTATCAAATAGATAGTATATTAATAACATGCAACCTTGTGGTACAAATCTATAAAGTTAGGGAATGATTATTTATTTGCTTGGCAAATTTTTCCACGTATGTTTCGAAAAATTAAAAAAAAAGAAGACAATTATGTACTTGAAAAGGGAAATCCAGAGAGAAAGATGAACCATGTGAAACATGTAAAAATGACAATGATTAAATAACTCTTAAATCAGCTGCAACTCAAATAATACATGTACAATATATTTGTAATATACATTGTTACTGTATCATCAAAGTATACAGTAAATTCATGATTCACTGCTGATTACAAAACGTCATCAGAAACCTGTGGAAGAGTTTACTATCAAGTTTCCCGGGAGAAGCAGTGAACCAAGGCACTTGTGATTACAGGAGCTTGGTCCAATTTTTCAAAATTTAGTTTTCATTGTCATATGAAAGAAAACTACTCAACAAAATGCTCAAGAGATTTAGGTTTCAAATTTCAGCTGAGTCGGTCAAACCGTTTTGATTTTATGGGCTATTTTGTGTTTCAGAGCCACCTATATGTTACCATGTAAAATTAATTATGGTTACCATAATTAGACACATTTCCAAAAATATCTCACAAATGGAACATAACTCGACCGTGAAATTTGACATGGATTATGAGAAAAATAAGAGCAACATTTTGGTACCAATATCTCAAAAAGTTTGAAAAAGAGTTGAGGCAATCGGACCCTGCTCCTTTAAGATGGCGAAAGCTAATGTTTGTGATTATTATTTTTGATTTGTTACTCATAAATCGTTATAATGTATTTATAATGAATCAATGTATACAGTGTTTTACAGTACTGTTTCATCAGAAACAAATTGAACCCCGGGGAGGAGGGGGGGGGGGGGGGGTAACTGGATATTCTGACCGGGTACCACCCGCGTTACCAAAAAGGCGAGACTTAGGTCTCGAGACTTGGGTATCAAAATCGACCTGGTATTCTGCAAGTCTCACATAGGGTATCAATTTTTTGTCTTTTATGGTATCAAACTTAGAAAGAATTGTTAAATTAATGACAATGATGCCTTAAATTGCCAAAACGTGTTTCAAATACCTAGAAAAAGTATTCAAATGGTGTACAATTACACTTTACCTATGATTTCTTGTAATTATTATTTAGTCACATTTGTGTATAGTCTCAGATAGGGTATTCAGTTTGAACAGGTATGGTCTCGGATAGGGTATCCATTCGATCGGATATGGTAGATTTATGGTCTCAGTTAGGGTATCTTTTCACTCATTTTTGCCAATTTTTGGTCTCACATAGGGTCACCTGCGGAAGTCGGTTGGTTATCCAGACACACATAGCAGTTACAGCTCCCCGTCCGGGACATTGAACTTCTCGTTTTAAGATCTACATCTACATATAGATATAGATAATGAAACATAATTGTGACCTAGAAACAGCCAGTGCTCTTTCAAATTTCATACCTTCTATTTGTGCAATGGCATGTTACTACAATAGCATTAACTGCATATACGTGCTGATTCGGGGATTCTGTCTTTTTTAAATAGCCCAATTGACATTAATTGATAGTCGTACACGTCTTTCTTTCTCACCTCCCACATTAAGTATTGACTGCTTCTTTAAATCACGCATTGATGGTAATGCATTCCACCGCATTTAGAGATCAGATTATATTAAGTCGCATTACTTTATTACTATCGAGGTATCACATGGCTGACACTATAAGGTACCATTTCATTATAGTGGGGTTATATCGGAAGGCAAAGCAAAGATTTATATGTTCTCAAAATATAGTCAGTGTATTTATGTCTGCCATTGAATTCTGTAATTAAGTGCATTTGTTAAATATCCATTTTGCAATACACAAATGCGTGACTTTAACATTCAATTTTTGAAGCAGTATATTTGAGTAACACTAATATTCTACCATATGTATATATATTTGTTGATGACGTGCAAGTGAAGTGATCCTCTGCTCATTTGTGTAAATTTCTTTAAGGGAAAAGGGAGTACTTGCAATTGATATGCAATGTACATACTGCGTTTTTACTTTGTAAGGCATATTTGATGAATCTACACTTCTAACCTCACACAACAAGTATTGACAACTTGTTCAAAGCACTCTATTTATGGTAATGCATGGCCCTGCATTATAGATTGTATTTTATTAAACATCCTACCATTTCTAATAATGACAAATCACATACTGTCTTTATCCAATTATCATACAGATTTGTTAATACCCTTTCGAAATAACTATATAATGTTAAATGCAAGTTTCAGTAGTATGATCATAACTATATAAAAGACTTAAGAAATTCAGAGTTGTGGATTGTTATTGATAAAGCGCCTATAAATTTCAGTTTGTTTAAACAGGTTGTAACAGACATAAATTTAAGGTGACATAAAAAGTTGTAGATTATTTTATTTTATCTTCAACTTATTTTTAAAAGCCTACTCATTTAGATACAAAATAAACTTCGAGGGGCTCAAAGTTAGACCTAATCCGACAGGTTACATAAATTATTAAAATTTAACGACAAAATGTTTCGAGATAGGAAATTGCTCATTATAAGCTCATTTGCACGTAATCCTGGTTGTCCATTTATATACCTTTATGCATATACTTATGTTCACTATAATTAAAATAATGTTGTCGATTGGTTGCTATGCAACATAACGTGAACGCAAATCAATGTAGACCGAATCAGATAATCAATATAATCGAGATTTGAAATGTGAGGATCTCCGTCAACATTGTTCTCTATAATAGTATAGCTAATGTAAACGCACTTCTTTCACGCCTATTGTTGAATAAAGCATTTGTTGGAAACTCTTTGATTGAAAATGTCACTCGGGACAGTAAAAAAAATAGCCAATGTCTAATAGCTTGGGCTTTATCCTGTCATTTTAGTCACTATTAGATATTGTTCAACGATAGTCACCATTCAGAAGCCGCAAGTTAAGACTGCCAACAAAAATCGCCAAATTAGACAACATCGGTCATAATTAGCATAGTGTATACGTGCCCTTAGACTCATGGATTTTCATCAATTAAGTAGCGGAGACCGTACACCTGGGTAATGCAATGTAAATGTTCATCAATGCAGAAAACGGTCTGGCTATTAATATATATAATATATATAAACTATATGTATATAAATGTTAGATTGATGACATTCACAAATATGAATATGAAAAATGTATGTAGATATTTGTCCTTTCTGGATATGCTAATGACATGATAACAAGTTATGATTAGATACCACTACATGCAAACCTAAAAAAAATTTTGACATCATAATATGAATCATTATGTGTTTAATATTTAACTTCAGTTTAATATACTATCAACTTCATGCTTTTAAAAATAAAGATGTATGAAATAATTCCTTAAAATGTACAATGTGAAAACCCATCGACGTAAGATGCATGTCCTCACTTATAGTGTTTAGCATTTGTAAGTGCTAATATAACGCCTGTGGCGAAACACTATCAGGTAGATGTATAAGTAGTCTAGACATTGCGATGTATTTCCAGAAGTTTGGAACTGTACATTCAACAAATAATACGTTTAACATTCTTTTTTTTTTCTTTACATTTTACACTGACACGTTTTTCTACATTCTCTGTTCTTTTTGTACTGATCCTGGTATCTATTTGGACCAACAGGTAAGACACTTTTTTCTGTAATTATTTGCATTCTAGCAGAGCTGTTAAGCAACATGTAGGATATGAATCGTGCACTTTGTGGTAAAAGCATGAAACTTTCCACAAAGTTCAATTAGGACATTTGAATCATTTTTGGGATATGGTACATATTGTACATCTTTCAAGATGGCCGCCAGGGGTCAATGCACTTTTGTACATGGGGGTCAAAATTTTAGTTCGTCCGATTTTGTTGAAACTAGTCTCAAATTGTTCGGTTTGTCCTCAGGATCAAGAAAAAGAATAGTTTGCTAGGTCTCAGATGTACACATAAAATGTTATGTAAGGTCAAAGGTCAGATAAGTTCGTTTTTAACGGTAAAAACACTCGGTATTTGGAATATGAAATAAAATTGGTCAAAACCTGTGCACTAGCAGGGGCAGTGATGTTGTAGGGGCACTTCCATTATGGTTACACAATATGTGCCTCCAAATAGACCCCCATTTTTAAACTTTTTTTGTTGAAACTGGTCTCAAATTGTCCGGTTTGTCCACAGGATCAAGAAAAAGAATAGTAGACGTACGCATAAAATGTTACATAAGGTCAAAGGTCATTGTACTTCTGTTCATAGTACACAGTGCCAGAAACACAGTATTGTCACCTTATAATACGCATAAGATTTACTGAATTCTATACAAACCTATATTATCACACCAATTTGCCTTGGATACATTAAAGTAACCAAAAAGCTGTATACTGGTATGTACACTTCATGGATGTTTCTATTGTATATGACCATACAACATGTACAAGTTGTGCATGTGATTGAACGGTCACATTTCTGTTCTTTTACTTGCAGGTGTAGCATTATGTTTTAGT
>JXSR01S066667.1:368167-380596 GCA_000969725.1 Ophiothrix spiculata | reverse complement strand
AAGAAGAAGAAGAAGAAGGAGAAGGAGAAGATTATGATAATGACTTGAAGTATCGCAAGTCAATCGTAATTGAATGTACCTTCATTATATTTTCTAAAGTCTTAACCCTAGAATTACATTTTGCTACTGTATTCGTGCGTGTTCCGAATCCGTACATTAATAATTTTAAAAATTACGGTAGCTCAGTTCCTGCCAATGGCCTTTTGATGCCGGTTGTTATTCTTAGTAATCAAATTGTCCATCTTATATTCACAATTTTCCTCTGTGGCTATTAAGACCAGAGACATTATAATGTTAACTTGATTACATTACATCAGCCAAATAGTCAATGATTTGACTTACCTTTCATCTGCGAATATGGTAAATCATCCCCCCAAAAAATCTTGTTTTATAAGGCACATGTATTTAAACGAAAGAACGTAGGCTGTATTCTCCACACTTATTTTGCGCACACTTCCATTGTTGATGCTCCCTTTCAGCTGAAACAACCCGGTAAACCCTTCTAACTTTTTGCATTAGAGCACAGTTGTACTTTATTATCTGGAATTGAATTAGTGTCTATGTAGCCCAAGGCTGTTTACAATGGACGAGGACCGTTAAACGTGAAAATATACGTAAAAACTAAACATATATTTCCTGTATATATATACACCTAAATATATATGTTTATTGTGCTGGCTAGCTGATTATCTCTGTTTTTTTAATAGTTTGTATGTATTATTAAAGGTAAATAACGTTGACTGTTCAAAGCAAATATGAATCAGAATTATTTTTAATCATGAAAAGATAAAAAAAAAACCACTGTATTTGTTGGGACTCGATCCATGGCATCTGGCGAGATTAAGGCACGGGAACTTTTACCTAGCCATCCGGGCAACCTTTAAATAGTGTAGTAATATGCAATACATATACATAATAATGCTTTATTTTTCTTTTGTTTACATTAAAATTGTAAAATTTGCTTTGATTGAATACTTACATGTACCAATATTAATATTAGCCGGATACAAAGTAATATCGATATTAACAACAGGCATTACATAGCTCAAAATGGGATATATGGGAGTCGTAGTGTTCAGTCGTTTTTGGCAAGCAAAACAGCGCGAGCTCATTATATTATAATTCAAAATCAGCAACACATATTTATACAGTCAGTATAAGTTGTAATTCTATAAGAAATGTCAAGCTCACAATCTGTCAAAATTTGAAAATAATCGAATTGTTCGAATATAATTTATTTTCGTTGTTGCTAAAACATGTCTTTAAGGCTACAATTTTTTTTTTTCGAGCGAGACGGTGAATTGCGCATTGGTAGATTGCGCATCGAGACTGTTTTCATTATAGAAGGGATTCAAACATGTTATAAGGTTGTTCATCACAAATCATTAACACTGGACCCCGGGGCGGGGGGTAATAAAAAAATGGTAGGGTACTGGACCCGATGCGTGGGTCGGCCCAAGCCGCCCTTGTGAAATTAAAATACACTTATGCACGAAAGCATGATTGTTGATTAATGATGAAACAGGCGGTTTATCTCTAAATGTCATTTGCTTGTTTGTTTGTTTTATAACACAGATTGTAAAACAATGACAAGGAAAAGTAAACCGTCAAGTACAATCTGATATACCAATACACTCTTAATACTTTGATGAAAGAAAACTGTTAGAGTAATGAGAAGATAACACAAATAACTTTCACATTTCGTGTACTGAACATGTATATCAACCATGAGAAGAGAAAGTAAACCATCAAGTACAATCTGATATGTTAATAAACTCTTAATACTTTGATGTGGATAGAGAGGACAGGGTTCACTCATTATGTAGTTCTTATTTTATTTATATATCTGGAGTCTGGGACTTTGACAGGCTTTATGCTTATTTCTCCGTTCTCCTCCACAATGTTAAATGTACAGTTAATAATCTTTTCATGTGTTTATTTTGTAACTTTACATTTGTGGAAGAAATAAATTATACTTATACTTATGTAAGAAAACTGTTGGAATAGCGAGAAGACAAAAAAACACCTTACAAATTATTTGTACTGAACATGTATATCAACCGTGACAAGAGGAAGTAGACCATCAAGTACAATCTGATATTTTAATAAACTCCTAATACTTTGATGTAAGAAAACTGATAGAGTAGTGAGAAGACACGATGAAATACAATCCCGGTGCAACATATAGACGTTGCTGCAAGGACCCCGAATACACTTGTCAGCTAAATTGTAAGATAGTCCCTGTTGTCACAACAGGTATCGTGTTTCCGTACTTGTCTCTGGTTTCTTTTCATAAGAAACATGAGCGAACTTGACAAAAGGAATAAAAGCAAGAACTTTGAGTAGTATTCAATTTTGTTCAACCTCATATATTT
The DNA here is from genome assembly GCA_000969725.1 of Ophiothrix spiculata. Classification (NCBI taxonomy): domain Eukaryota; kingdom Metazoa; phylum Echinodermata; class Ophiuroidea; order Amphilepidida; family Ophiotrichidae; genus Ophiothrix; species Ophiothrix spiculata. The sequence continues at coordinate 378,221 of JXSR01S066667.1, read as the reverse complement.
CATTTGTTAAATTTAGCTATGTGTGGCAAAATCCTAAAATAACACTTATATGAGAAAGCATGAATGAATACAATTATTTTTACGCTATAAATAGGATTTTTAACTTGCTCTCTTTGTTTAAATTGGCTAAAATAGACTGCTTTAAAACTGAACATAAATCATAATGATTCAATGCTTCGATATTGTGCAAATGAAATCCACGTCATAAGTTCCTACCGAAGATTTCTACATCCCAACAGATGAATTAAGTTTACGTTTTTCTGATAATTTTTGGCACACCACCCAAGTCTCAACGATTTGAAGTCAGAATGTATCAACTTCGCCAACAAACGACGCCGATTTGCAAAGAACGGCTGAGTAAAAAGAACCAAAAACAACTTTTAATTAAATTCTTGCTAATTCCTGAACTATACACTGAGGGTACGACCACACATAAAATGAATGTACACTGCTAGTAGCTGTGATCAAAACATTCGCTTCATGGTGTCACAGGGCAGGTTATTCAAGTCAACGTAACGGCATATGATAACATCATTAACCCGTTGGATACCATATAACAGTTACCACTAACCCTATACTCGTTTGGTACGGATGATGGCTCTCTGCTTGTAATTGATCAATTTGCAAGAATTAAATTTAGAGGTATCTAATTAATTCGATCAATCTTTGAAAGTCGACGTCGCTTGAAAATGAACTTGATACATTTCGACTACAAATCAATGAGACTTGTTTTGTGTGTCCAAAAATTTAAGAAAAACGTTAGCTTAAATAATGTGCAAGTATGTGGAAATCATGGATACGAACTTACGACATGGAGTTAAGGTTTTTTTTTCCCGCTGTTGGGATGTCTGTTAAAAACGGTCAATAATCAGTGGACATTTATTCATTTTTAACCAAAACATTCATATTTTTCTTCACAGAAAGCTGAAAAAGCAGTACAAATAAGTGGAATGTGTTGCATTATAAAGTTTTGAACCCATTCTCAAAATTTTATTTCATTTTGGTTGAATTTTAGTTAATTTTGACATCATTTATTGGCATTTTTGTGAATTCAGATTTGTGCAAAAATGAGGGCGCTATTAATATTTCATATTATTGATTATGCTGTTTGATCTGTGAAAATTTTGACTAAAAATGATAAATAAAATATTCTTGACGTCAGATGCTTCATTTGCATATTTAATTTCGTTAGTATACACCAACATATCCCATCTACATCAAAAAATTAGGTTTTATGAATACCGCCATCTATTTTGACACTTTGAAATAAAATGTCCCTATTTTTATAGGGTTCAAACAACAGTGAGTACAGTATAATTGCTAAATCTCTCATAGCAACTATTATTCAAAAATATGCAAGCTGCAAAGGTAGTTCCCGCAGTCAGACCGAAAGACACGATTCAATACAGGGTTGCACGAAATATATAAATTTATATACGAAATACAACAAAATGAGAAGCATATGAAAACAGATGACACAAAATGGTGATAAAGAAGCATTTGCATATCAGTTCGGCGGAACTCACAATTCGGATACGTATCCGAATTCGGATACCAACGTACATTTTGTATCCAAACTGTGATACCCGTATAAGAATTAGAATATGGAGGGGTATCCGAATTCTGATACGCCAGTCGTGGCGCAGGAAACAAATCGATAGCGCAAGCTGGCAAGTACATGTAGAACATATTTCTTGCATTTATGATAAATCTATCTGTGGAAATGTCATTTCAATCTGTGCAATTCCAGCGGGACAGCTTCGAAAGATGTCCTGATAGCTCCTTATCACAGAAGGCAAAATAATTTGGCCAAAACTTTCTTAGAATTTAGATGACAAATGATGATAATGTTATTGACTTTTATACATACCGGCATGGTGCGCGGCGAAGCTGAATATAAATTTAAGCTGATAACCCGTTTCAGCTGTTTTTAATCCAAATTCGGAAACGGGTATCAGAATTTTGATACGAAGTATCCGAATTCGGGGACGTATCAGAATTTTGAGTTCCGCCGAACTGATATAGCACATTTCATCGTCCGAATATAGGTATTTGATATATCCCTAATTTTGAATAAGCACAGCCGCATTCCAGGAGAGAAACACCATGACCAAAGTCTCTAAGTAAACATTAAAGAGCCCCAGGTTTGATGAACGAATAAACTCTCAGGCACGCTTGAATATTCAAGTTGATATTTGCTTTTGATTACATGAAACCTTATTGATATCAATAGCGTGCTATAATATTGACACTGTCTGATGAGTATGCATGATACGTCTTTTCGCAGTCGGTGTCTAAGATATTCATTTCTGTTGCTCTATAACATCTACTCACAAAATGCTACATTGTAGACGCATTATACGTATGAAACAGTTTACGTTTAGTAAAGTGCTTCCAAATAAAAAAAGATGCCACATTCTGTAAATATATTTTAAATTCAAGATAAACTTGACTAGTGTCCTTCCATAGCAGAAAAAATGATGTGTGACCACCAATGCAAGCACTATGGTCAAAAGTGTAAAATTCGTAAATAATAAATAATAACAAAACAGTTGTGCAAATACTGCATGGCTCCATATTTAACTGATTTCATCTATAAAGAAAATCGAATAAGACGAAGCGGTATCACCGTTGATGTTAAAAGGTTAAAATGTGTACATTTTGGCCTTGTAATGACAGTTAAACTGTTACGTAGTATCACCACTGTCTCCAATCCTTTATCATACTTCATTTGCAAGCCTATTTCACCGTCTACATCGAAGAAAACAGCATTACCTGAGATGTAATTTCATAATTGGTGAGGTGGCCATCCAATACAACTTGTTCGTGCATTCATGCCAGCTTATAAAATAAGTAAGTACATGATCTGAAATTGTAATCATGATAGTTGACAAAAATCTAAACAAGGTGATATTGTTGATACTATATTTAAGAATAAGCGATACCTTGTTTATCCATGGTAAAAGATTGCTTTTTATTTCATTTTTAACGACTTGAAATAATGGAATACATTATTCTATTTATCTTGAAATAATAAGTATAATCTTTCAGCTTCATACAAAAAAAATAAGAAAAATGAAAACAATTGATTATTTACTTAGGAAGACAGTTTAACGCTATCACGATTAATGGGGTCATAAGTATTATTACTGTATTTTCACGTCTTTACATATATTCCATAAATGAGCATGTATGTGCATCCTATTAGGGATTCGTTTTCCCACCTAGGACATGTGTGTGCATATCAATAAAGTCGGTGAGCATTCACCATATCATAATGAAAAACGTGGATGTAATGAAGTTGAAAATAAAGCTATAATGGGATTCTCCAAGATTTATTGGCACGCCCCTAAGAATCCATGGGATTCAAAAAATAGATTAACTCAAAAAACAAGAAGCAGTATAAATGACCGAATAACTAAAAGAAATCATTATAATTTTCAACATTGTTGTATTTTTTGGGGAATACAATACAGCAAGTACTGAAATAACAATATATTTATCATTACAAAAAACAATCTTGAAAAAAAAAAGGCTCTCCTGTGTAAATGAAATTAGAGAATTTTCAGATAATCTCAGAGATGCACGTTCAATCGCTATCAATATTATATTAAAATGAGATTTATGGTCAGCAGTGCCCAAATGAATTTACAATGACATGCGAAACAGAGACAGTCAGGGATATACACGTGTCCTCAATGCAATGTCAATGTGACAGAGGGGACAGGCGTATTATTTGCTGACACACATAAGTAGGTTTAATAACTGTTTTTGAGTGTTTGGAAGCATACAAGAATAGAGAAGAATTGATTTAAGTGAGTTCCAGTTACATGGCCAGACCTTTGCAGTATTTACAGCTAGCAGTTTTACAGTATTACTTTAAAGTGGAACTTTAAATCAGCCATTTTTGATCATTATTTGTATGATTGTTTGTTAACATTAAATCCAAATTGTAGACAGTATTTATGAGCTCACATTTGATTTATATGTACTTATCAGACCTTTTTTGTTTTTGATAATGATACTAAAGTTGAAGCCCCACTGGACATCTGACCTGGTTATGACCTTTACACCTGCTTAGTCGTTGGCCTTCGCAAATTCCCCAGTTAGGTCGCCTGTGCAGAACTGGTAGTGGGGCTGTGTCTTTAAGGAAATCAATTAAAACAGATACATATAGATCATTGTTGCGATAAACCAATTTCATTTATAATTTACCTATTATGATAATATAGTTTTGGAACATTATTTTTAGGAAAAATAAAAATTGAGTGAGCCACTGCTTTGTCCGAAAACAAAACAGTGAAGAATTGCCACTATAGCGTGTGCCAAATATACACTATTTAAAGGTTACATGAAAAGAAAAACAAACAAGTAGTTTTTTTAAATTTGTTATAGTAAAACTGAGTGAAAACAACAACATAAAATTCCAATTATGTACAAATAGTAAATAATGCTCATAAATGTTTTCAAATATACCGCCTCACAAACATGTATTTGACGACCTCGAAAAAACAATCTCTGTTCACTGGCTGCGTGAGCAAGGTCAGATAACGCAGGTTAGTGTATGAAGAGTTTCATAAGACCCTGGAAAACACACACAGTAAATTACTATATGAATTGTTTATTATCCGTGGATCTCGAAAATCTCTATACACTTACCTACGTCATCCGACCTTGCTAATGCTGCTTTCATACTAGTTGTCGCCTTGTGATTTTTACCAATACAATGTCCAATATCAAAACACCAGACGATACAAAGCATGACCCGACGTCGAGACAAAACTATCGAAGTATGTGAGCATTATTGTCGGGCGGTTTAGATATATCGCTTTTCGTTTTCGAGGTCAATCAAAAAGGCGCTATATTTTTGAGTATTGTTGATTATTTTGTGCTTTGTTAAAATTTTACATTGGTGTTCTCCGGCTTAGTTTTGTTATAACGAATGTATATGAAGTTATTTATATTCTCTTTTCCTGTTACCTTTAAAACAAAAACAAAACACACAAATAACACGCTATCACTTTAGAGGCTTCGTGTAAAATATCTTCTCGTACATCTCGTGAGAGCAATTCTAATATTTCTCTTATGTTTCTTCAATGCAATTTGGAATTTTGGAATTGCTGGTCCAAGTCGAACAATTTGGAATTTTAAATATACGACAGTATTACTGAATGACATCCCATCACTGAATGACTATAATACCGACGACGTTTTTCTTACATTTATAGTAATACTGATAACTTTAGTGAAAACTGTACAAACAATGTGTTGAAATGTGTGAAATATACATGCACACGATCTGGCAATATTTAGAGCACCTAATGTGTAAAAAGATTTCTACGGAGTAAGTGTTATCTTTACTTGTGTCACGTAGTGTCACGATGTTGTGTGGCTGCCAGTTTATAATTCATATCAAATAATTAAAGTCGGTTTATATTTAATCGAACCTCCATTAACTATATCATTTTACTTTGCTATGTATGTAGCTACACAACCATGAAACAAGCGCCCTATAAGCTAATACTGCAGTGTTATATGATGTCAAATAGCCTCAAATATGTATGAGCTCGGCTGGACATTAACCGTCTGGAAGAGTTCATGTGACAATTTGATTGCAGATAACCATGTGTCAAAAAGAAGATGGAAGTTTTTCAACTATATTGGCATTATAATTTTCACGTATAAACAGTTGCAGGTCTTATTTGTAGTAGTTTTATTGTTGTCATGAATTTCCTTCATGAACTGAAATATGCATCATGTGAATCTTGAAAATAACACATGTTTACAAACTGTATCTATTGCATTATAAATATATTACTGTCAAGAAATTATTAAATTCACGAACGTTGCCCGTCTAATTTGCTACATTTGACCGATTGATAGAAAGTAAGTCAGTCAGTCAGTAAGTATGTGTGCATGTAAGTAGGTAAGTGAGAAAGTAAGTAAGTAATTAAGTTAGTAAGTAAGTAAATAAATAAATAAATAAATAAATAAATAAATAAATAAATAAATAAATAAATAAATAAATAAATAAATAAATAAATAAATAAATAAATGAATGAATGAATGAATGAATGAATGAATGAATTAAAGTAAGAATAATTGAATTAATTCCTCTTTCGACACCAAGACATACCATACAAAACAGAATATAGTACAAGTTTAAACGATGAAACGGTAAAGCCAACTTTTAAACCGTTTTAAAAATCTTGCTAACAATGGCCTTTACTTTACTATTAATTCACTCGTTACCATTTTCGTCAATCTGCTTTAGACTTGGCGTCCATAGACATTTGCTTGCCGAGTGACATTTGCTCACCCTACCAAGAAAACTTCGATCCAACGAGAAGTGACATTCGCTTAACAAGTTTCACAATAATTCGCTACACTTCAGATTGAATTGAAGCGAAGATCGCTCCGAATATTCCTTGGTTTGTTTATTCAATAATTATAGCACTACAACATGCGCGAGTGACATTGGCTTTTATCAATTGAAATTATGTTCGGGCAATGAGAGCGAAATTTACTCCCCATTTTAGCGAATATCAAGAAGAAATGTCACTAGGCCGAGCGAATGTCTTTGGGCGCCAAGCCTTAAACTGTGAAGTCTATTTAATTAACTTTAAAATGACACCTTCACCTTTTTTTGAATATCCGGTCAAGCCAAGATGTAAGACTTTCATACGCTAAGATTGTATTTTTTCCCGTTACCCCACTACAATTTTAAATTTAACTGTATTTTATCAGTTTTCTTACAGAGTGATTATATATATATATATATAAAGAAAAAAAATATAATGTACTTGAAAGAGTTCTGTTGGCGAATCCTAAAGAAAAAATGAAAGTAGTATTTGGTCATGGGAGAATTTGGTCACGTTAAATAAGAGGATGATTTCGACTAGCAATAAATCAGACAGTGGCAAAATATTTACTTTGGCTCAAATGGTTTTACAAGGTAGTCCTTTGAAAATATTCAATTCTATACAATGCATATTTGATATATATCCGTTGAGGTTTTACGATGCAGTATGGTTGTAACATTTACTGTTTTATTTAATTTAAGGTATACTAACTTTTGTCTAGCCTAGCCATTAACTGTCTAAAATTAATAAAAGTCGTCTTTTTAAATAATAATATAGTATTCACAGTGGTTCCAAACCATTTAAAATATTTGAAGTGGCTAAAAAACTCTTACACCTAAAATGAAACTTCTTATCTTTCCCCCATTCTCAGGAGATGCCCCTAAAATTATTTCGCCAAAATGACCGCAAAGGATAAACTTACTTAACCCTAAAAAAGCCGGGACCCCTCCCCAACATTTTTATTATATTTCTGCCTTTTTGTTTTATGCGTTGAAACTTCTTGACTTTTTGCCTTCAAGCCTTGCTCAATTTAAGACCATGTTTTTATACTGTTAACCTAGGATAATGACGCGGCACTGTGTAATAGTGTTTTTGGGCATAGCCATAACGAAAAAAAAAATTCCGTTAAAATTACTCACAAATCGGTATAGTATGCTTTATTATGTAGACTAATGACATTTTAAAACTTCGAGCGAAAACAGGGTGACGTAAATTTGATAGCTTGAATGTTTGATTTAATAATTATACTTGAATGAGAATTTCATTGCCAGCAAAAGTGCGCTAAACATATTTAAAACTCTTCCTGGCATGCAAGTAAGTAAAGCATATCAGTTTGGCGGAACTCATTATTCGGATACGTATCCGAATTTGGATACTCCGTATATCCGACTTAGGATTAAAATCAGCTTAAACGGGATATCAGCTGAAATTAATATTCAGCTTCGCCACGCACCATACCAGTATGTATAAAGGTCAATAACATTCTCCTCATTTATCACCTAAATTCTAAGAAAGTTTTGGCCACATTATTTTGCCTTCTGTGATAAGGAGCTATCAGGACATGTTTTGAAGCTGTTCCGCTGGAATTGTACAGATGGAAATTACATTTCCACAGATTGATTTATCATAAATGCAAGAAAGATGTTCTACATGTAATCGACAGCTTGCGCTATCGATTTGTTTCCTGCGCCACGACAGGCGTATCAGAATTCGGATACCCCTCCATATCCTAATTCTGATACGGATATCACAATTTGGTTACAAAATGTACGTGGGTATCCAAATTCGGATACGTATCCGAATTGTGAGTTCCCCCGAACTGATATTTTAAGTTGTCATACATGGTAATCATGATACTAAACATAAAAAATGCATTGGAGACATCAATCTTTTATCAATTCATATTGCATCACGCGCAAAACAGAAGCACATTTCATTGCCCCGTTTTTAATTTCTAGTATCGAATACAACTAATGTGAGTATTGTATACAAGCCAAACTAAGATTGAGACTACTTATTAAAACATACTTTTATCATTTATATTCCCCATTGTAGCTGTATATTATTGAACAAACATTGTCAGACAAGCGTTTTATTCTCAAGACGGTATGTGTTTCTTAACTTGAAAGGCTCGATAACAGAATTTACACCTGCTGCTAGTAATGTTCAAGATTTCAACACTATAACGATCCTTCTTCTATGTCAAAATAAATATGCTACCTCAGCGCACCTATTATCATACATCAATGTTGCATTGTATGACAGTGTATATTCATATTTGTGCCTTTCGGAAACTTCAAAAACATTTTAGAATGTGCCTGCTTATTTTAAATAATGACTAAACAGCTGCGCATGATTGTCATAAAATGTGTATAAGTATAACAATAAAGTTAGGTACAGGGTTATAATACTTGTGATACAGTATTAAAAAAACACACCTTAAATGTTCAGATCAGTGGATGATGAAATGTAAACTGAAATTGGCATTGAACTGCTTGAAATGTAATATATGAGCGATTCTTACTATATATGACAAATAACAAGAACAGGGTTTCCGTTTTTGTCAAATGTTGGACATTTTTTTTGAAATCCCTAAATGTATACTGGCAGGACAGGGCATATAGATTTGAATCATCTTTTAACGATTTGAAGTGTAATAATCTACACATTACAAAACGCTACCTTGTTCTCAGGGTCAATAATGTATATATAGTATAAATAAAATTCAATACTAAAAAAAATATAAAAGAGCGCATTTTTTAATTAGTCACCAAAATATTATCATAACATTTCAAAATCCCGAAATCACAAAAACTTTAAAATCTTCACATACATAAGTCTGATTGATTCAACATTTATTTTTACTCTTTAAGTAATGCTACCAAAATATTTCTCATACCCTTCTCATAATTAATGTAAATTTTCAGTATCTGTTACTACAGTGGAATCTGTGTTAGTCTATGGCAGCAGAACCTTGACAATCACACCAAAGGTTTCAAAAAATATACATGAACGTTATACCCGACTCCTAAGAACAGCATTGAATGTCAATTGGAAACGGCACATGACAAACCTGTATGTATGGGGTCCTGCCCACAATTGAAGATAAGATCGGAGAAAGAATGCTTCGAATTACTGGACATTCCTGGAATATTGTTAAAGCAGTTTCAAAGCTCTTGTTTTGGAACCCTAAAATGGGAAGAGAAAAACAGGCAGACCATCTGCCACTCTGGTTAGATACAGTACTGGGGGAATCAGACGACAACTATGCTGGATAGAAGTGTGTGGAGGAGCAACAACGTGCCCGACTTAACCATCATCAAACTAAGTGGGGTGTGGTGGGGTGGTGTAGGTGTTGTAGTTGGGGTGGGAGTTGGGGTGGTTGCAAACACCTAAAGGTTTTCACCGTAGGATAAAAACAAACAATCAAATAGACTCCGGGCATTTGAGTAATGTCTTTTACTTGAACAATTAACCCTCCCCCTTGGTTAGACGTGTTACAAAAAAAGGCTTGGTTGGACGAGAGTTAAGCAAGTTAGCAACACTTTTATAATTATGCTCATATTGCGCAGCTTCAATTTTAAACAAGGGACAGAAAGAAAACAAACATGTTTGAAATCTGACATAAATATATACTATAACTGAACCCGTGCGTGGTCCTTTAAAGGGATCCTCTCCAAATTGTCCCTTTA
>JXSR01S066667.1:337392-349334 GCA_000969725.1 Ophiothrix spiculata | reverse complement strand
AAAATACCGTCTTAATTCATTGTGTCAAGTTGACTAGTGTTCGTTTATAAAGAGAAATTGCAGATACTAGGAGTTAGACGATACCCCGCTGTGACAATCGGGATGAGCTTACAATTTTATTTGACATGTTTAATAAGTGTATTTTGTGTCTTGCAGCAGTGTTATAGATTTTCTTCTGGGATCTTTTTGCATCCTACAGCCTTAATACTTGATTACCTATATCACATTGGAGAATCACACATTTTATTGGTATATTGAGTGTTTTTAGTAACGTTTTGTCAAGATTGTCTTGCACCTTTATAGTTCTTTCCTTTTTAATTATAAGTTCAAAACTATTCTCCACCGTTTTACAACTGTATAAACCAATGTCTTTATCCATTCGTTGAAGTGTGTATTTATATCACGAAAATGGAGACAGAAACCGATACGTTGTTGTGAAAGTAAACGAGCTCACAATTTACCTGGTATGTGTTAAAACATTGCGGAATTACTGCCTTACATCAAAGACAAGCTTTTTTGTATTTTAAAATATAATACTGTTATTAACATATTAAAGAATAAACCAAGATAAATCGCTTCATATCATGTATAAAATCTACAAATCACCTGTTTCAATTAGTGTTTCTATGCAAAGTTTTTAAAAATTACTTGTAATTAAAATCATATCACGTCAAAAAGCAGTTTTTAATCTGGAAATTTGCTTTCCAAATCAATTACATAAAGACGCACTATATCACTTTGGAACACGTTCATGTAATTACATGATGATTTCATAAATGTTGTATGATGATGTAATGATAAAATGATTTCATGAAGAGTTGGTGAATAAAATTCAAAATTGAAATCAATACACTACTCTGAATCAAACTAAGAATACCGTCTTTATTCATTGTGTCAAGTTGACTAGTGTTCGTTTTTAAAGAGAAACTGGAGATCCTCGGAGTAAGATGATACCCCGCTGTGTCAATCGGGATGAGCTTACAATTTTAACTGACATGTTTTATAAGTGTATTTTGTGTCTTGCAGCAGTGTTATAGATTTTCTTCTTGGATCGTTGTGCATCCTACAGCCTTAATACTTAATTACCTATATCACATTGGAGAATCACACATTTTATTGGCATATTGAGGGTTTTTAGTAACTTTTTTGTCAAGATTGTCTTGCAACTTCATAGTTCTTTCCTTATTAATTACAAGTTAAAAACTATTCTCCATCATGACTAGATAACCAGCTAGTACATCGACACTTTTGATTTGACGTATCAAATGAAATAACGTCAGCAAACTTGCCTTTGATTCTTGTTACAATTGTCAAAATCTGATATTTGTTCTATCAATAAGAATCGCTGTTTCTCACCTTGTGTATCAAATTTTTTTCTTCCTTTATATCTCTAAATTTGATGGAATACTGTACTTCATCAGGTTGCTTTTGAAAATTCAACTGTGAATCTCTTTCTTCAGCATTTCATTCTGCGCAAATAAAGCATTACGTCTCCCTTTGTGCAATATTGCAACAGAGATTTGATCAGGACACTTTCCAAATCATTATTTATTCGATTTAGGAGTGTTATATTCCACTACTTGAACATGTCCGTGTGTGTACATACTAGGACCACTCAACATTGTTAGCTAACACTGTCCTTTAATTGATATATCTACGTTGATAAACTGTATAGAACAACGTCTTTTTCCATTCGTTGGAGTGTGTATTTATATCACGAAAATGGAGACAGAAACCGATACGTTGTTGTGGAAGTAACGAGCTCACAATTTGAATGGTATGAGTTTAAACCCTAGTGGCATACCTGCCTTGCATGAAAGACAAGCATTTTTGTATTTAAAAAAAATGATACTGTTATTAACATATAAAAGGATAAACCAAGATAAATCGTTTTGTATCATGTATATAATGTACATAATCACCTGTTTCAATCAGTGTTTCTCTGCAAATTTTTTAAATACTTCTAATTAAAATTATATATCACGTCAAAAGCAGTTTTTAATGTACTTACAAAGAAAGTAAATTTTATTAAGTAACTTTCCAAATTAATTTCAAAAAGAAGCGCTATATCACTTCGGAATACGTACATGTAATTACATGTATGATGATAATGATTTTATAAATGTTGTATGATGATATAATGATTTCATGAAGAGTTGGGGAATACAATTCAAAATTGAAATCAATACACTACTCTGAATCAAACTGAAAATACCGTCTTAATTCATTGTGTCAAGTTGACTAGTGTTCGTTTATAAAGAGAAACTGGAGATACTAGGAGTAAGATGATACCCCGCTGTGACAATCGGGATGAGCTTACAATTTTAACTGACATGTTAAATAAGTGAATTTTGTGTCTTGCAGCAGTGTTATAGATTTTCTTCTTGGATCGTTGTGCATCCTACAGCCTTAATACTTGATTACCTATATCACATGTGTGAATCACACATTTTATTGGCATATTGAGGGTTTTTAGTAACTTTTTTGTCAATATTGTCTTGCACCTTTATAGTTCTTTCCTTATTAATTACACGTTAAAAACTATTTTTCATCATGATTTCCTCTTTATTACCATCTAGCTAGTACATCGACACTTTTGATTTGACGTAACAAATGAAAGAATTAAATGCTGTTTGTTGTTTAAAAAAATCCTGCTTGGTCTGATGGGGGATTTTTTTCTACTATAGGCCCAGTGTGCTCTGCCATTACGGGGACTCCATGTGACTCCCTTATTGGTTCCTTGTACTGTTTTGTCTCTGTACTTAAGAATGGGATCAATGTGACATTTGTTAAATCATTGTCATTTCATTAACATTGCCTAAGTATTGTCTTGATGTCTTTTGCTATGTAGTAGCGTAAGAGTAGGAGTCTGATGCATCTCGATGTATTTTTCTTCCCCACCGGACTGAGCACAGGTAAAATATATCCACCGCGAAATACATTAAGACAAAAAAAAAATGAAAGAACTAAAGCACACTGCGTTGTTTCTTTTTACAATTGTCACAATCTCATATCTTTCTATCAATAATATACGTTTTTCTCTTCTTAATTAACACTTTTTTAGATTATTTCTTAAATCTAAATTTGATAGAACGCTTTATTAGGCAACTTTTGAAAAGAACGTTTGTAAATGAGTACTACATCTCCCTTTGTGCAATACTGCAACATAGATTTGATTGGGGCACTTTCCAAATCATTATTCATTCGATTCAGGAGTGTTGTATTCCACTACTTGAACATGTTCGTGTGTGTACATACCAGGATTACTCGACCCTGCTCTGCCTTACAAAGTAAAAACGCAGTATTTAAATTGGATATTAATTGCAAATTACTCCCTTTTCCGTTGAAGAAAACTGCACACATGATCAATTCACTTGCTTAAGGCAGTATCTACTATTATTAAACATTTGTACATACAACTTTCTAATGTGGGAATGGATTGAAGTGACATTGCATATAAAAGGAGTATCGTGTTTGTTATATAGATGCACATACTGTGTTTTTACTTTGTAGGGCAGTGTTAGCTTACTGTCTTCAGAATTTATATATCTACGTTGGTACAACAGTATAGAACAACATCTTTATCTATTCCTTCAAGTGTGTATCTATAACACTAAAATGGAGACCAAAACCGATACGTTGTTGTGGGAGTATAACGAGCTCACAATTTCCATGGCATGTGTTTAAAAGAGGAATCTCTGCCTTGTATCAAAAACAAGCACTTTCGTATTTTACTATTGTGCGTTTGTTTTAAACCTTTTAAAATGTAGACAGTAGAGTGATCATCTTTATTGATTCCAGTAAAAGTGAATTCTTAAGGACGTAACACTTACCCGCATGTTAGTGCATAACGGGGAGGTTCCATGCAATCCACTTATGGATACAACTTTGAATTTTAATGTAAGTGTTTCTGTACTACTTGTACATATTACAACACTAAATACAACAATGTCCCAGTACAAATATTAGTTTTGTATTTGCATCATTTTAAAATAGGTCCCAATTACTTTTTTACTTCGCATTTGTACCTGTAAATAAAGCAATTTACCAATGAATCTTCAATGAAATGAAGCTAAAATGAGGGGACCATTAATACACCAACATCACTAAATAACGATTTTTTTTAATGAAAGAAGTGCAAGTCCTGTTTAGGGAGATATAAAACCAATGAACCATATTAATGCGGCGTAAAATACGTCCTAAGTCCTATGCAAATCATTATATATTCTAAATTATGAATGAAGTGATAGGCAAGACATGTAGCCAGATGTAATATATGTAACAAACTGCTGTCACTCTTTTCTTACCTGATAAATTTCCAAGTCTTGTCCAGCCACATTGCCTGAGGAAGGGAGCTAGACGCTGATTCAATATGGCCATAAAATAAGTAAAGTCTGTTTCACATATTGGTTTAAAGCATAATTGAGTATGGGCGCTAGACACTGATTTAATATGATCATAAAACAGGCAAAAACTGTTTCACGTATTCGAACTAAGGCTTTGTTCACACATAATAGTTATGACCGGTGTAATGAGACTGAGTGTCCCCATAACCAGAAATTCAGGTCTAATTGAACTGTACGGAATAAGTCACAATCAATGATTTATTGATCGCACATGTACAAGTACGTTCTATAGTAGCTAGGACACTCAATCACACGGACGCTGTATTTCATTACACCGGATCTAGACCAAGACAACTTAGCAGTTGCTGTCAAATCAAGTGATAGGTATAACAATGTTTTGTTCGTTGTTGTTGCTGTTGTTGTTGTTGTTTATGCCCTTTTTTATCATTATAATTGACTCTGTATTGTCGAGTTTGACTATAAAAATGAAATTGGTGTACAAAACGAAATGAAACTTAACTGACAAGGTGACAAGTTTCAGTTTTCCTTTTGTCATGTTTACGATTCTTTATTTGTAAAGAGAAACGGGGGACAGCAACAAAAAGAAGATTGCCTTTTAAGAAAAAAATGGACAGGCTTACAGTTGAGCAGACATGTTTTATTCACAAGTATTTTGTATATAAACTGATAAAAACCGATCTTGTTTCGTTTGTCAGTATTGTTTTCACTTTAAAGATATAACAAAATTCGTGTAAACAGAATGCACATAACAGGTTTGCATATATATTCTGTTTTGTCTGGATGTAGATATCATACAAAATACTGTATAGTCGTGTCATATTCAACCCTCGGCTAGCGTAGTATTTTCAGGATTACGACGACTCACCACTTCAGTATGTCTGTAAGCAGACGGTTTTAAAGATAATTTACATATATACGTGGTCTTCTTTATCCATACCTACAAGGTGTCCCAGAAAAAAAACCTTACAATCTTTGTGTGTAATTTTCTTGGGTTTTACGGACAGTTATGTAAAGATTGCATTTTAAAGCCCATGAATTAAACTATTAGATAACGTTTGTTTCATTTCCATCGGTAGTGTACAAAAAACGTTATGCTTTGTCAAATATAGGATGTAAAATGTTCTGGTTCAATTTCATGATTTTGTAAGTTCCTCTGAAATGAAGTTTTATTGAGTATTTTCATTGATCTAGTCACTCAACCCTAACAATGATTACTCATTTATTTAATGCATGCTCTTTTTATATCTGCTGAGAAAATGATCAAATTTGATGTAAAAATAAGACAGATATGATAAATTTTCCAAGATGACTCATTTTTATTCCTTTCAGAAACACCCCTACTTTATGGCCAATAAAAATCCACCCCAATATTTTATAAAACATAAAAAAATGTTGTACACTACCGATTGAAATGAAACAAAAGATATCTAAAATTTAAATTCATTGGCTATAAAATTCAACCTTTATATACTTTCTGACTATCCGATAAACCCAAACAAATTACACGCAAAGATTGGGGCTTTTTTCCTGGGACACCATGTATCAAAATATATTAAATCAAGCCGAAGCGTTACGTAAATATAACAAATTTTCGATTTCATATGAAAGATTCAGCCTGCTTTTCATGATTTTATATAAATAGATTATTACCACAAACACTTTGATACTTATTTCATGCCCGTTACTAAAAGCTGCTCCAACATGAATAATAAATGGAATATGGTATTATAATACTTGTATGATCTACATCTACCATGTCTACCAACAAATCTGTTGGTACAAAATGTCCTTTTTACACTAAACACTACAGATTTTGAAATTATAACTAAAATTCTTTCTATTGTCTGTAAATGAAAGCATGTGATCTAAGGAATCCAAAACCGTTTGAATTTTTCAAATCCGAACATTCGTTACAACGTTATGAAGGTTTTTGTATCGCTAATAATGGAGAACTCAGGTCAGAGGATAATTCTTTTACTTTCTTTATTTTCGACTAGCGAGGTCACGCCATCAATAAAAATTACACCGCTATATTTTAATAGTCAATAATTATTCTAATTGTTTGAATGGATATTACACACACACCAGGAGTTACTTTGCACCAACACATGCGTAGGGTATTTAAAGATGATTAGTTCCGCATGATAAAGGATTGATCAGCACTGAATTTGGGCAGAATTGAAAGTGAGAACAGGTGTAAAAATTTCACCAAAATAATCATTATTGTTGCCGCTTGTTTTATTTCATGAGAATAAGCAGATATTTGAGTTGATTGGGGAATTTTTTTAAATGCAATAACTCTGCAACCGCATATCATAATTCCTGTCTACAAATAGGTGGGTGTGCATGGACAAAATCATCTACCTGATAACATATTCTCAGATAAAAATAATCTATCACATAGAGGGGAATTCAGTAAAACATCTGACAAAGTGTCTAGAAACACTTGATTCCAGTATCAAAACAAAACTATCAAGCACAGTTAAAGCCATGTCTGCTTGAATATGAGCTATTTGTCAATGTGTGTGTAGGTCAGTGGTGTGAAATAGCAACGTTCCCCTACCAGGCAATGGGTAAATGAAGTATCTATTTACATCATTTCGTGAGAGCAAGATATCCGATATTGTGATTACCTTGCTTATACTTTGAACTGGATGTTTGTTCGTGGTAATATCCTTTTAACAATGTGTAATGTACCCAACAAGATTCACAATACGAGGGGAAAGTCGCCAGTTACGATTGCAATATAAAAAACACATACTCTTGAAGTCTTTCTCTTTAAGTCTCATCGGTTCTCTGTATGCATTTGCCTGTGTTGTCTATTAGCATTGTCTCAGTGACTATAAAGTATATTTGACCTAATTGTATTAATAACAGTGAGGTTCCGTGAAAAGAAATCTTCTGTAACACATATTGTCTGCGTGTATATTTGTTTTACACCTTCTAAGTTTGATCGCTCTAATAGAAACCATAGATGGTCATGTATCGGATGCACACTTTGCAATAAACGTGGCTTTCAATATATTTACAGAACTGAGCAAAAGTGCAAATGTCGGCAATAGTAGGCGGAAATAATTCCGAACGTTGCTTACAAAGTATAGTGTTTCATTGTCTAATATAGGGTCAAGAGTGAATTATTCGCTGTTGTTTTCATCGGCCGTATCAAAATATAAGAAAAGAAATAGTAAAACTTAAACATGTTAAATGGATGTTCGTTTTTTAGCTTATTATACCATCGAAACACTCGAAATTAACTGTGCAAAACTTTACAGCTTTCAACAATATTTTAAGACCGACTTTGTTAACATAACCTTTCTGCAACTTAAGCATAGTTTGATTGTAAATAGGACTTTAAAACCATTAAATTACTTTTTATTGCAAATTGTTTACTGCGATTTAATATTTGGATATATTATATTTTAGAATGAAAATGTTCATTCCTAATATAAATTTAACATAGTGGTGAAAATTCAACACAATGAGAAAAAATCTGAATAAAAACTACTACACAAATGACAAAGAGTATCTAACCCTTATGAATCGAATTGGTTTAAATATATAGAATCACATTGTGTACTGTTACTTTGCTCTTAACGGTTCTTATGGTATGTCTGTTAAAGCTATTTTCTTACTGCTGCATCACAAAAAGCTCCAATCAATCACATGCAATGTCCATGGACACTCGAGAATCAAAAACAGTCGTCATTATTCAAAGCAAATTACTTTGGGGACTTATTGTGAACAAGTCGTGGCATTCTAAAAACAAGGTTTCTTCGACGTCCTTTAGTATGAAGAATATTTCTATTATTTTTTTGATGACTTGTTTTTCTATTTTTTGTGTCTGAATCATGGGTGATTTTAGACTGATCTATACATCTTTCTATACTTCTTGCTACAAGTATTCTTTGTTATTTTGCGTCTCAGATGTATAGATTATTTATTTAGTTTAAGTAAATCTATTAAAAATTGAAGTCCGATGATTAAAAGATTTGAAGAACTTTTTTTCTAAATATTATGATGACTAATTAGTATTCTTTTTTCTTCAATTGCTTTCTCAAAAAATCATTGTCGAACCAAATAATAGACCACTTTTGTATGTCCCGTAATGCATCTTGAGAGTATCGTACCTATTCTAGAAATATTTTTGTCATATTCATCCTAACGACTCATGTCAAATCGTAATTAAATACCGTTGAGGTGTATTTCTAAATGGTTGGCATACGATATCATTTGTGTACAATCTGGTAAGAGCTTTTACTTCGTTTACCACAGATTCAATTACCATCATTTGTTCGTGATTAACACGGCTTATTAGCCCGTGTGTATGGCTGTTTTAAGCAGACATAGATCATGTTTCAACGGATTGAATCAGTGGATGACGTAAAACGTAATGCAAAACAAGCCTGCTCGGTTTTCCTCAGGACAAAAACCAGTCATATCCAAGCTATTTGCGAGATGCCATGTTACAAAAATTTCCAATCAATCAAAGCTAATGTCAGCGGACACTACAGATCAAAGCCACTCGGCATTAGTTAGAGTACAATTACTTTGACGTGGGGATATGACAGTAACATAATACAATCAAAATTGAAGGCCTGGAACAAAACTAAGAAATGAGTAGCGTTACTTGCCTTTAATGGTACAAAACAATATTAAGTTCTACTTTGAAAGTGTGCAGTCATAACGGGAAATAAAGAATACCAATATAGTTCATTAGTAAGTAATGAAACATCCATGAAAATAGTGAACAAAAAAACTTGAAATCACAAAATGATCATTTTAATTCTAGGACTGTAATTGTAAAGTTTACGCAGCGACACATTTTTGTCTAAAGTACCATTGTCACTGGTATCTTGTATTATATGTTTGAAGTAAGTGAAGATTTTTTTTGCGAAATAGCAACTGTAAAATGTATAGTAAAGATGTAGAACAGCAGCACAATTATGTCATGAAATAATCTTAATATAGTAAGACTTTATCTTACCTTAATGTATAAAACATAATTTCTGAAGCTACATTTTACTGTCGCTAATATCGATTGTGCATATCATAATACATGTGCCCAGGGACCCGTCTATTAGCGGTCACTACCTAGGTCCGAAGGAAATGAAAGAGCTAGCCGGATGCCGCGATACATTATCCACATCGTGGCTAATGGCGGATTTCGTAAAGGAAGGAAATAGTTTTTGTGAGGGAAGACACTGAAAATGTGATGACGTTACACTGACGAAATGTTTTCTTAAAGGGACGTGAGTCAGTAAGTGAGGTTATATGGTTGAGATTTTAGACGGTTCAGTTGTTCTTTGCCAATAACCTTTCAACACACGTCACTTGCATAATATATGTGATGACTCACACCGAAAAGGGAGACTTTGCGACAGAACACTTTTCAAGAAACAGGTGAAAATAGACAGCAAAAAATAAAGAAAATAATAAGAATTTCCAGCAGCTTTTCTGTTGTAAAATTTAAACGCCTTATTAATGTCAAGAAATAAGGTGTCATTTTAAAGCTTAGAAAATGCTGCAACAGATGAAATGATAAAATCAAAATCGATATGATCTGCAAAGTCCCCCTTTCGAGGTGAGCCATCACATATATCAACACCATATAGTGCTATTTAGTCTTTCACAAAGATATTCAACCTCCCCCTGAATTGTGATCAACAAACACATTACAATACCACAACAAAACAATACAGAAGATCTCCTTGCAGTAGAAAAAATAACAAACAGCATAATATGCAACACCCGTCAAATTGTCCAAACTTTTAGGAAACATGCTTCAAAAGAATTTCCTCCCGCAACTAAATCTGACAGAGGACCAATGAAAAGCAGTGATTGACACTGATGAAGCTAACTTCTCTAAATATATCATAAAATATTTGGTAACATCTTTAATATTATTGTTAAGTACCAAATAAATCAACATTTCATCATGTTATTAAAAAAAAACCGTAAATAATGATAAGAACATTAGTCCACACTTTTACATCATTTGATAGAAAATTTCAACTTATAGTCATGTATAACTTAAAAACTTGACAAGTAAAGCTTTAACTTTATTCAACCTGGTCTCATCACTTGTGTGTATACATACCCTATTATAAACCTCATGTAATGGGGGTAGGGACGGATTGGAGCAGCGTTTCTTCCCTAGCCGTTTACTACTGCGGCCCGGGGTTCAATTCCCTGTCAGACCTAGGTTGTTCGTGACTGTGGTTGTCGATCCATGCTCGTCCTGGCAGATTTTCTCCGAGCACGTCGGTTTCCTCCTGCATCAAAATTCGGAAATTCTTTCCATTATAATGTCTTTCACATCATGAAGGCGTCCCTTGAATTCAATGCATATACACTTTTGGGATTAGCCTGGCTTTCCACCAAATGTTATAAATTAATTGACACATTTTAGCAGATACTACATTTCATACTATATAGTTATCCCTCGTATGTTCGTTTTTTTAATAAACTATAAAAAGTAAATCTAGAGCATTGAGAACATTTCAATAGCTTGAGACTATTGAAACATGATTTAAGAGCTTGCTACTGCGAGGAGCTGTGATGAAATATCACCAATTAGCCTTGCGATAATGGTAAAGCTACTAGATTCACATTATTGCTTTCCGCGCAACCATCACTCATCCACTGTTATGAATTTATTGAACGCTGAATGTAATAAACAAATACAATCTAGAGTCTATGTCACGTTGACTTTAAAGGAACGTTTATTTATCTTGACATATTGATAAATTTAAAGGTTATAATTCTATTCAACCAAGATAATCACACAATGAATCATTTGAATAAGGCTTTTTTCTTTATTTAATGCAGAGAAATGAACATTTCAAAGATACCGAATTAGACATATTGACCGTTTCAGGTTCAATATTAACGATTATTTTTGTAGGCAAACTATTAAACCACTGCCACTATTGTCTGTAAAATCAACTTAGAGTATTACGATGTCCGATCACGGTGCGTACATGCAGCACTACTATACCATACCGCCTCTCTTTATACCTAATTACCTAAGAACGCAGTTATTTGTTTAAAACAGAAATTATTATTTTGGATCGTGCTATAAGGCAAAAAAAAAAGTTTGGTTGGCCTCCACCGACCGACCCTATTTTTCAGCCCGACCCAAACTTTTTTTTTATTGAAAAATATTTGTTTTCTCAAAAAGATGCAAAACTTACCGAAAACTACAATTATCTCAGGATTCATGCTCAAAGAAAACGGCCAAAGACTGGAGGCGTGTTGGGTATTGGTCGTGTTTTGACCTGACCAGTACAATGTACTTTATTTCTAGTAGAGACTATTCTATATAGATTATCATAAAATTTTTATCAAAATTATCATAAATATTTTGCGGAGAGACACCCCGCTATCGCCTAGCCAGAGTAAAACCTAGACGCCTCTTAATATATATATCGTTTAACATAACAAAGTATTTTTGCGGGGAATCGCCCCTGCTATCGCCTAGCCAGATAAGAAACTAGACGCCTCTTAATATATATATCGTTTAACATAACAAAGTATTTTTGCGGGGAATCGTCCCTGCTATCGCCTAGCCAGATA
>JXSR01S066667.1:319289-334580 GCA_000969725.1 Ophiothrix spiculata | reverse complement strand
TGTCCTCCTGAGCTTTATCTTGTAACACTAACTTTGAAAGAGGGATTGTTGCAACCCCCCCCCTAATATTATAGAACGGAATCCCTTATGAACTTTGTTTTGCTATTAATAGATAGGTATGATCCTCCCCGATTATCAACATTAGCAAAGGCGTTACGTAGTTATGATGTTATTTAGAACTTTCGGTTCAGAATATCAGGCAAAATTCGATGGCAAAAATGGCCACTAAATCAAAATTTGGTATAGAAATTGTAAATATCGGATTTTCATCGGGCTTTTGCTAATAAAGAAGAGAAATTATGAATCTTATAGCATGCATATGTTTTTTTTTTTAAATGATGATTTACAAATATATGGGAATCAGTTTATTATGCAAGTAAAATGTCTATGAACTAACTGAAAGGTGTTTTTTAAGCTGTATGTGTCAGTTTTGTTTACAACAATGTTTCATGTGAGATTACGTTCAATACTTTATCATTTGCTCAGCATTAATGCCATATATGTGATGGCTCACCCCGAAAAACACACAATTGAAGACTGTAGAATAAGTACTTAAGTTACATTTTGACGAAATGGTGTTATTGGTTGTTTAAAGGTAACTGATAGACAAAAATCATTTTGACAATTTTTGTAGCATATTTTCCATAGTAAGCGGTCGTCACGCTTCACGCTTCAGTGAATTTTGGTTTAAATTTCAGAAATGTCGAGTTACATATCAAATTATTCGTTTCGTCGAGTAGATTACAAATATATATACTTTAATATAACTTGAAGGTTTGGTTAAGCTGATATTTACCAAAATTCACGTAAGCGTGAAATGAGGTCAAATTTTCCGATTTACACGAATGACATGTCGAATTGTTCGTTATGACTTGTATTTGTATATTGTAAATAAATATACTTTAAAAATGTTTGGATTACTCATTTTAAGATAAATAGGATTATTTGATAGGCGATTATGATTTTTAGAAAAAGAAGTACTTAAGTGCAAAACAGTGATTATTGATTGCATAAAATCGATAATCGGTACAGCCTTCTATATCATCATAAATGATACACTCGACTATACAATTGCATGTACCTAATATGCATTCAATACTCTTTTGCATGTAAAAGTTACAGAAAAGTCAGAACTTCGAATGTTCATATCTCAGAACTAGTATTATTATTACTATTATAAGATTCTTATTCTACACTCTTCTATTTCACTTATGTAAGACATCTTTTAAGACAACATTACTTCGACTGTTCAGAAAAAGGCAAATCAATTATTGCGTGTCTAATTTTTTTTAATAAAAAGAGATTTAATTTAGTTTCCACTGCATTTGTGGGTATATTGTTTAGCCTTGTATTATGAAGAAATTACAAGTACTATATAAATTTGCTAAATTTGAAAAAGAAAAAACAATACATCATCATTTTCATGATAGGAAATGAACAGCGATTTAGAAGGGTTATTATTAACCTTTGTCCTCCTGAGCTTTATCTTGTAACACTAACTTTGAAAGGGGGATTATTGCAACCCCCCCCCTAATATTATAGAACGGAATCCCTTATTAACTTTGTTTTGCTATTAATAGATAGGTATGATCCTCCCCGATCATCAAAATCAGCAAAGGCGTTACGTAATTATGACGTCATTACGTACTTTCGGTTTAGAATATCAGGCAAAATTCGATGTCAAAAATGGCCACTAAATCAAAATTTGGTATAAAAATTGTAAAATATCGGATTTTCATCGTGCTTTTGCTAATAAAGAAGAGAAATTATGAATCTTATAGCATGCATATGTTTTTTTTAAATGATGATTTACAAATATATGGGATTACACCCCAACCACTTATAAGCCAACTTTGACGGCCTACTCACATCTTAGGTGGTACCCCCTAATTTGTTCATCGAAATGACCGCAAACGACGTAAAAAGAGATTACCCGAGTGTCTTGGGTCGGTTACTTGGTTGCTTTTGCATTATTATGCAGCGGGAAAAATACCTTACTGGGGTGCACATCCTCCCACCTCCCTTCGGAGGACAAAGTGTCACATAACTCCCATCCTCCGTGACCAGCTCCATTGGCTTCCGGTTCAACAAAGGATCCAGTTCAAAATTCCCCTCCTCACTTACAAGGCATTCCATGGTGTTGCTCCATCGTATTTGAAATATCTCATCAGTGTTTACGTTCCATCTCGCACACTGAGGGAAGGCATCGTACGTCCTGAGAGCAATCTGGTCTCTGTTATTCCCCGTACTAAGACCTACGTCGACAGAGCATTTGCTGTTGCTAGGGCAGCTGTGGAATGCCCTTCCCATAGCTGTCTGCAATTCATCCAGTGTTGTTCAATTCAAGTCTCAGCTGAAAACACACATGTTTAAAATTGCTTGATCAGTTTAATTGTGTGTAATCCATTCTCTTGTTGTTTGTATATATTTATTTTCATCTTTATAGCGAATTGAGGTGTTTTTCATGCTATTAGGCCACCTTAATTTAATAGTTAGTCTTAAAGCTCCTAAAAGTTTGAAAACCTAATGCGGAATGCGGGGTTTTTATTACTTTTTATTTTTTTATTGTCCACGTATTGATGTTTTGTTGCTGCCATTCCATTTTGAGCCACATTGAAACTTATTTATGCACACTGGCATGCAAGTCTGGGTCTATTTGCTTGCGGTTGTTGTATTTAAAGCACACTTTGATACTACCTATGTATGGTTGTGTTTAGTTTTTGCTGGACATGCTGGACCTCTCTGCTCAAAGGTTCTTGTGCGACTGCCTGAAGAACTCGTTGAGTATTGTTTTGACATGTGATGTCTTTAACCGCGAGCGAGAGCAATTGCTCGCCTTAACTCACCTAACCACAAGCGAAAAACGTGAAAATTCTTGAATTTGGACTTGTTAAATGACGGAGAATTTGTTACTGCATTATTATAATACGAACTGTTATAGACCAAAACTTTTACTAATACATTGTTATAACCAAAAATGCTATGAAATGAAGGAAAAGTAAATATTGTTGCGATAAAATCGAGATGAAATGTTGCCTATTTCCCCGGTCTATTTCACGTGTATAACGCAAATAAAAACCCGGAAGCAAACAGCTCTTACATTTTAAGTCCCAGTTTTACGTTGCTCCAATGCTACTATGGATAGCACCGGTGGGAAAAGATCGCGACTTCCAAATTTTGTTAATCTAGAAATCTACCGCGCACACAGTGTTCGTAAAATCCTATTCTGCGTGTATTAAACATCAACACATATGTGCAAGGTTTGTTCAATTCATCTATAAGAAAGTAGAATAGCTAGGAACTGATCTTTTCAAGCAAGTAACAGATAGGGCCATCATATCAAATCATGTTTGTTGCCCTGATTAAATCATAGCTAATACGCCAAATGCTTGACAATTTCGGTTTTATTCATGTTTTGCAAACTATAGGTTTGTATCTAGGTAGGTCTACGGCGATAAGGCAATGAACTATAAACAAATCGCCATTTTCTCTTGTCAAGGTATAGCAAGTTTACAAGTTGAAATAAGAGTATTTGTGCTTGCTGTCGAATATAGGACACGGCAGGTTAAAATATGGAATACCTCACTTTCTTGTAAATATACAAAGGTAAGCTCAGTGTTTATGAATGGTGTTTAATCGGATAACATTGCATACGGGAAACGGTTTGTGAACTACTTTATGGAAAGAAAAACATGTTTGGTTGAAACCACTATGTCTGAAACGGAGCGCGGTTTCGCTGTCTAAATAGTAAGTTGTATAGCCTAGAATGAAAATGATGTATATAATAATTTCTGATTTGACAAATCAAGCATTCATGAGAGGCTTTGTGGGGTATTAGCTGTGTAACCAAACAAATATTCAAATAACATTCATCACCCTTAACAGGGAGAGAACCCATGGATCCGGAAAAACGGTAAAGTTCTTTTGAATTACACTCCCAACCAGGGAAGGGGCAGTCAATTATAATGTTGCAGGCATGGTACGACCACATATTTTCATAGCACCCCCTAAAGGGTGATTTCTGCCAAAATATACCCTTTTTCCCCTGTTCACACTCTAAATAGGAATTTACTGATACTGTTTTCACACTAGGGTTTGAAAAGTGCCCTATTTCTTAAAAATGACCGTTTTTGATACCCTAAACGGTGTCACTTGATTCACCCTTCAATCCTCAAAATTTACCCTATTTCACCTTTTACTTGGTCACGCTATGTCTGCAACGTGACCCCCTCCCCTCACCAAGGACTTCAAATAAGGCTTTACAGCTGTCATTTAAAACATACCCATGCATAAAAAGAGGAAAATGTGCTATTTTATTAATGTAATGTTTTTAAAGTGAGAAGACAAGATAATGTAAAGAAACCTCAGGGATTTGTAATTAGCAAACGTAGATCCACACTGTTACTTCATTAATGGAAACCGAGTGCACAAGTATATAAAACAATTAAATGAAAGGCAATCGATTTATGACTCGAACCCTTTACACCAAAGGCAAATATCAGATGAAGTTGTTATACATCTCGTATATCCTAAACATACCCAAACTATTGCGTTGTGTAATACTAAAATAAGATTCATACATGCATCACACTCTCTGTTTTTACTCTAAAGTTTCCCTGTATGAACGTCAAAAGCTTGATATTGATTAAGCGAAATTGATCTTCGCTGTTTACATTGAAACGCTTTACTTGGCCTAGTTCAAACATAAAGAATTGTTAGCAGCAAAGTTAGGTTGTGTCATGTAGCGTGTCTTACGTTTCATAATGAAATACGATCTTGGATTTGTTTTAGTAAAGTAAACTTATTTGTTGATTACATTCAGGTAAGAGCCAGGCTTAATCCATGAGAGGTGAGTGTTAAAATATTAGGACATAGTTCACCATTATATACAGAATGAAACTGAATACGATGCATAGATGCATTTCGATGCAAATGTATTCCACTCATGATTCTGGAAAGTCTGGGGCTCGAACTACAGAAACTGAATCGTTCAGTGATGCATAGATTCATTTCGATGCGAATGATTCCACTCATTATTCAGGCAAGTCTAGGGTTCGAACGACATAAACTGAATCGTTTAGTGATGCATACATTCATTTCAATGCAAATGATTCAACGCATGATTCTGGAAAGTCTGGGGCTCGAACCACGCCTGCAGTTGCACTAAATGAAGCTCAACCAAATATGAAGAATGAATGCAAGCGACTACAGCTCTGCCAATAACAACAAACAATATTTGTGAAACTGTTATGATAACTTTACATTCTTGCTATCTGTATATATTTAAGGTCCTGGCCAAGATTCTTCCCATTTGTAACATACGTATATTTTTATATATGTCTTAAAGTGTCCAATTTTACTTGCAAACGAATAAGACAAGGAAGTCAGATAGTAATGTAAAATGTGTATCCAGGTTCAATTTGATTTTATGTAGCATTATTTTTAACAAAGTGACAGAAAAAAACATTCAGGTTAGAAAGATTTGCTATCTTCAAAATCTTTTTATCCTAATTTTCAGAATCAAGTATTTTTAAAACAGGATCTAAAGAAAATATAATCAAGTTATTTCAAGAAAATATAATCAAGTTATATCATTTGTGTTTTCAGTTTTTTTTACCCATACATTTGGATTTACAAGGACAAAAGTCAATTAGGTAACTTTAGGTGACCTTGTCCAACCAAACATAATACCAAGTCTTCTCTCGAGAGATCGTCTTCATACATGTCTGCCCTACAAAGTGAAAACGCAATATGTGCATTTATAAAGCATAGCTAATACTTTACTTAACGTAAATTGTCACTTCAAAATTTCGAAATTTTATTTATGGATGATTTAAAATTCAATTACCAGATATCAGGAAAATTTTGATCAAAACCTTTAGGAAAGTCAAAAATTTGAATTTTGTTTTGTTTATTGATCTTGGTATGAGGCTATTCTCTAAATGTATTTATTGATGATATATATATCAAAAAACAGCTTCATAATTGTTTGAAAAGCACTCCTTTAACATCATGAATTGCAGATAAATCAAAATAAATTTTTGAGTGTGCATTAGATCTCATGAGAAGGCCATTTTCAAAATTCAACCATAGAGGGTAGTATTTATCATTGTCGACAACGATAATTAACAATAACAGAACATATGTGACCCGTCATATCGAAAGGTACCTTAAGGTCGGCAAAATTTAAATTGATTTCTTGGTCTCATCTGAAAGATTATATTTTAAGCTTTCCTTGCTTTGGTTATTGGACGTTCGATTACAAAGTTACAACCAAATTGGTAAAAGGTATCGGGCTGATTCCGAAAACTAAAGTTCTGAGAAAATCAAATTGAAAGTTTATGTACTGGTTAAACGTGAATGGAGAAAGCATTTTTTCTCGGTTTTTAAAACAGTTGTCTTATGTTTTGGATGTTGGAGCCTGATTAATATGATAGAATACACTTCAAAGATAACGTTTCTGATGAAATTAGAAATTCAACCTTGGACATGATTTTTGACTATGCTCAGCTTCAATGGCCTGTATCTCGTAATTTACTATGCCGGTATTAAGGTACCTTTCGATATGACGGGTCACATATATTCTTGATATAAAGGGTCTGAATTTGACAATTAAACTTTGCATGCTGTCATTATTCCCGCTAATACATTTAATGATGCATAAACATCCATCATGTCCATGATTAATCAAACATATTTAAAAAATACTTTGCATATCGATAACTTGAATTCATAAATGTACGACCTTGCCCCATTTCAACACTAAAACCTTATAAGGACTTTCAAAATAAAATACATAAGTGACCTAGTTTCTCCCATAATTCTATGCCATGATTTCTTGTCCTCCAAACAGCTTATTATCCCTGACTGTATTTGTCGAGCACGTTTGATTGCGTCCAAAAGAAAACATCGTCTATCTTTAGGGAATAAGCAAAATGCTGGATGAGGCTAGAGTTCCAGTGCTTCCATTCTTGTTATTTCAACTCTGGGATTACTGGTGCCATTCCCATTTTAATGCAATGAATAGGGGGGTCAATTTTTATCAATTTTAAGCATAACTAACAATAATATACAAAAGAATTAATACATTTTAGAGACACTTAATTTAACGATGTGTACGATTACCAATAAAAGAATGCCATTTCGACGAAATATGACTGACTAACATTCATTGAAACACTAGTGACAAGACAGTCACATAACATTTTTTTTTATAAAACCATCAAACTTACCCAATAATTATAGATTAAACTGCGTATTATTTGACGCAAGTGAAATTATACAACGACACTGCACAGGGGGATGTAGTTGGCCGAGCACACGAGGAAGGAACAACAAGTACTTCAGCAAAACGTGCATTATTTTTGTATAATTTCACGAGTTACAAGTAAAATGATGATTATAATATAATTGTGAAGAAATGAAACATCCGCCGTTATATTAAAAATGTTATGTTAAAAATACGTTCTGTTAACGTCTTTATGCCACCAACAAAAGTTAGGGAATGTTGTATTCAATATTTTATACAGACTTGCAGTATTGTTATTGGGACAATAAAAATGTCTTGACACCAAACATCCATCAACAGTTTAACATTTACGAAAGCAGTAGTATTACTGCGAATAATAATATCCAATTATTACCCCGTCGTTTTCATGACAAGTAGTCCTGACTAGGATTTGAGCGTCTATCTAATATTGTGTCAAATATCCTTTTTGGATTTACATGTCTATCAAGCCCTGGGCAGGTATGAATCCTTCATGCTTTCGTCAAGATGTAAGCGAGGCACATGATGACATCGATGTATCTGCTTTCGATAGATGCAATAATATAGGATAACGAGATGCCTAAAACAGTATCCTTTTAAGGGACTTGTTCTAATTGCAAAATATAAAAAAATAGCGGTATAGAAATGAAATTAATTAAATGAATTAGATGGATTTTTTAGCATGGCTAATTGTTATTCTAAATAAATAATTTCACAATATGATTATGACATTTTGCAGCTAATTTATCTAGTGGAGGGGCTATGAACATCCACCACAAAAAATATGTAGTACGACAGATTGTTCTGCTTCCTAACACATCAAAAACGTACGAATTTATTTACAATGTTTGTCCATGTGTTATAAAAAAAAAAGCCCAAAATAATATCAACATTATTAAATATTCATGTAAAAATATATTAATGCGCAGTCATTTGGCCATATTCAATCCTAATCAAGCATACTAGTCTCTTACACAATACAAAACCATCAGTTCACAATGTTGAAGAATACAAGGGATATGTTATGGATCTTGTAACAGAGTCTGATTTCTTGTTGCAGACAGGTTTATAGAGTATTGCTTGCAGTGTTGATTCTATCAGGAGAAATAAATTCGGCTTAGTTTAAACAACATGTGGTTATTGAAATATTGTATCAGATTTCTTTCCGTTACACTTTTAAAAGTGGTCAAGGTCCTCCACATGCCCGTTAGTGGTCAAGGGGGGTCCATATGGACCCATCACCGAAAAAGCGCTTACGCGAAAAAAAAATACATTCAAACTCTGGTCAGAGGTAAAGTATTTCAAAAGAACTTAAAAAAAGAAAACAATTTAAAAATCGGACAAACCGTTTCAAAATGGCGACCAAGATAAATTTTGCTGTGTCGCGTCAAACTTTTCCCGCCAGCCCAAAATTTGAAAATTCACTTCTCAATTGAATTTTTCAATACAATTTGGCTCATATTTGCAGTGTGTAATTACAAATACATTCCTGAAATAAAATTAATAAAATGTTGTGTTACGATTTTATAGGCAAAACAAATTTGAAAATGCTTATTTATGCTAATTAGCATGGAAGGGGTGGGTTCGTATGATTTTTTTTTGCCGCCAAGTGAAGGGTATGGTAAAGTTAGACAAATACATGGAACGGCGATGAAAAATTTAAAAATTAAAATGTTGGGTCCATATGGACCCCCCGCCCTTGACCGCTTAAGTGTTAAGCGTTATGAATAATGATCATAATTTATGGATAGATCATGCTAATATTGGAAAGAAGACATGATGCGCTTCTTTTTGTGCGAGGTGTTATATAATACATGTATCTCCAACTTGGACGACTTAAAGCATATCGAATTCAGCATTACTTAAAAACATGAATAATAAATACGGTTCGGCTTTAAATAATAGGATTTACCTATACGGTCCAGAATAGATTACGAGCGGTTGTTGAATAATTGAACTGCACTTAAAGTAAGATGCACATTGAATTTACTTAATAGTCTATCGATGTCAGATGCAGTGAGATGTATCATTCGCTTTTCGTAAATATATCTTGTTACTTAATAAATATATCTTGTTATTAAATAGTAACAAATAAAAATCCAGCATAATCATATTTTCCTTTTTAAGATTATAGTACCATCTTAAGTTGGCAATAGCGTATATACGTGGAAATGTTATTGGGAACCCTGAAAGGTACACACCAATTGTCATAATCAAATTGCAGGTAGACGAACCAATCAGTCTTCATATGCTCTCTAACTTACTGCATTGCCGCAGGTAGTGCTAGTAAAAACACGATTTATCTACGGAGTGGAATAGGATTATACTCTTTCATACAGTGATATGAAATGGCTCAGTACATTAGAACATACCAGATGTCGGTGCTGCAAAATAAAATAAAAACACAGTATGTGCATTGCGTATCAATTGCAAGTTACTTCCTTTTCCCTTGAAGAAATCTGCATATATCTTGTGTCCGTAAAGCGATATTTTTTTTTACTTTTTAGTCATCTGTTTGTTGATTTGTTATTTTACAAGATCAATAGATTCTCGGAATATGAGCTTGACCTATTTGAATATTATTACCAATTATTAATTTTCTATAGCCCCTAAAGGAATCATTTAATAACCTTCTACCGCCAATGATAAGTCTGTTTGATCATATTATTTTGAGATTTCAATGCGATCCCCTGGGGAAGTAGTTCAATGGTGTGTATGTGTAGGAAGTAAGGCTCGTGCATCGCAGACAATTCCTTTCATCATCAATATTTCATTTCAAAATTTTATTTTGATTTTAATTTAATATTCTGATTATGAATATACGAATGAAAAAATGAACATATACAGTTCGTGATTTTCTTTCTTTTTTAAAAATCAAAACTAGAAACAGTGCTATCCTGCTACATATATACTATTTTTTACATTCAAATTTTATGCGATCCGTCAATACTGAATTAGGATATTTTTACTTTATTATGTCACTATATCTGACATGTTTTTTAACAGAACGTTCTTGTGGTATTAAGTTAATAAATATGTTAGTTCGATTCACTGAGTAAGCATTGATTATATTAAAAAAATAAATTAAATAACATAACATTCGCATCAGCTACTGTATTTTTTTTTGATAAGTACACTCATTATGTAAATGATGCTACTTGGTTTAACCCTTTGACAACTATATGACATATCAGGGTTTTACCATATATTAAATCCAATCAGAAATTAGAAACACATTAGGATTAATCGAAGTAAATGTATAAGCAACATCTTTCGGAACTTAATTGGTTACTCAGGGTAGCTCGACACGTCAATTGTCAACCAACCACTATAAACTGCTTCTTATTTTCTGTAGAAGAACCAGAATGGTTTACCAACAGTGCCGTAAGATTGTTATTGCAAAAAGCGTTACAGTACAAGCAATATTATTCATCATATGGTGTCATAAATACTGCAAGATGTAAACCTTTAATAGATTGGCACAGTGATTGTGCGCTAGAAGGTGTGATGATGTATCATAACTTTGCTACATGGCTTGCTACATGATATTATTGCCGCGAGATTGCCGTTATTGCTACTTTGATATAAGTTCCATCAGTCATGTCATTTTTATGAAATCATCTGAAGTGCATATGAGAGGATATGCAGGATGAGTACACGTAGTGACTTGTTTGTAAAGAGTTAAATATCATTTATGTAGAGGAGTTGTTTCAATGTATTACAAAATTCTATGATACCTCAGAATATTTTGGAGTTTTGTTGTGTTTTTATTTACCTAGATAATGTTATAAAATAAATTAAGAAAACACAAAACATGGCATGTATTAACCCTTGTTATACGGAGCGATTTTCACAAAACATATTATACGGAGGGAGAGGGGGTTGTTGCAACCCCTTCCTTGAAATTTTAAAGTGAGTCTCCAGACCCCTGCGTGTGGTACCATTAGATCAGTTCAGTTCGGTATCAGTTCCGTCTTTCTATTGATACCATATTTAAGGTTATCTGTTAATGTATGACATCACTATGACGACATAACTACCAAAATGTGAAAAATCTGCATTTGTACGGAAAATATAGGCAAAATCAACATTTTCTTTAAAAAATCTTAGGAATATCAAATTTCCATGCGGGTTTTTTTTTTTTTTGCTAAATATTGTAGAAAATTACTAGAATTACCAAAATACAAAGTTCGAAATGAATATCTGCTATATAAATCACTAAAATGTACATTTTTAAAATCACGGAGTTACACCAACCCGATCCCTGACCTACGAACTTTGAATGGACATTGTATCCCTTCTGAAGGTGGTAGGGTCGAGATTTTGTCGCTAAAAATATCGCAAAAATGGACTTATATAGAGCTACGTTAAGTCGTTTAGCACTGAGCGCAAGGAATTCTAGCTGCAGAAAAAATCAGAAGGCGGTTGTTGCAACCCCACCTTCGTAGAACTAGGGTTAATTAAATAAGGAATATGGAAATCCAGTCAAAAATAACTAGTAGTTATAGGTTGTGGTTGGTCTTAGTTGTTGTTTGTTGTAGATTAAGTATATAAATGGCGAAAATTGATACCTTTTATTATATTTTACACAACTATAAAATAGTGTGTTGATAATTGTTATGATGAACATGATTAATATTTAAATAGTAATTTGAATATTACTATAAACATATTAAAATTAATTACAATCAATTATGAATACATGATAATGTTGTTCAAATAACTCGAAATGTAAATTTGCCTCAACTCGAATATTATGACTCCACTTCAAGGAAATTCCGCTTGTTTTACGAACTGTGGTTTAATGTTCACCAATTTATGCTGTAGAAAAGTGTAAGTTTCAGTCTAATTTAGTTACTGTATTTTGAATTGCTCATGGGACGCAAGCTACTCAACTTGCTAAATAAAAATATGGAAATTGTTGTAATTATATGCTTGGTGAAGCAGAAAATTAGGACTATCTTGATAAATTCTGGAAAGAAGAAGGAAAGAATTTTATTCCAAAGTCTGTTAATTAAGGAGTAATGAAATTATGATCCGGATAATGGAAATGAACCAGTCTTGTAGAGAATATATTTTCTATTTGAGCAAGAATACAATTATAAAATTGAGCTTAGATAAATTTCAATCAAATCGTGCGATTAAACGTATTATCAATGCACGTACTTACGTTTCTTTTTCTCCCTTTTTTAGGAGGGGTTCTCTGATTGTCAGGGAGATAAACAAATTTTAAGAGAACATCAATTTTGTAAAGGCAACACAATCATATCTGATTTATGTTATATTTTTTCAGGCGAGGCATTTTATGATTTAAAAAAAAAATTGTTCTTTCGAAATTAGTGTTTAAAAATGTCAAGTATTCCTTTATTTACACGTGTCTGGTGTTTAGAAATATACAATTTTGAACACGTGTTACGTGTTTTCTGGCATTTGCAGTGTACACAGAAATGGTCTAGTGATTAAACTTGATAAGACATGGATTTAGCAGACTAGGAATGGATAGTTAACTATTTAATAATTGAATTTTGTCAAAGTTTAGAGAGTTTCCCAGAAAAAACCTTACAACCTTTGCGTCTAATTTTTCTTTTGTTTAACAGAGAGTCAGGAAGTTGCACTTTATAGTCCATGAATTGAACTAAAAGATACCGATTGTTTCATTTCAATCGGTATTATACAACAAAGTTATGTTTTCTCAAATTTTGAGTGGATTTTCTTCTGGTCCAATAATTCCATGATGACCATAACGCAGAGGTGTTTCTAAAATGAATAATAATAGGTCACCTTACCTTGTAAATTTAATCATATCTGTCTTATTTTGTCATCAAATTTGTTCATTCTTTCAGCATAGATTAAAGATAGCATACACATAATAAATTAATAAACATTATTATTAAACATTGCAGATCAAGGATAATTCTCACTCAAGGGTAACTTACAAAATCGTCAAATTGGACCATAAAAATGTCCATCCAACTATTTGACTAAGTATAACTCTTTTAGATTGAAATTAAACAAACGGTATTTTAAAATTCAATTCATGGACTATCATTGCAACATTTGATACAAAGTCTCTGACAATCCGTTAAACCTAAGAAAATTAAATTCGGAGATTGTATATTTTTTTCTTGGACACCCTGTATAACCATGCAATTGGCAGATACAATGGAATCCTATACTCGCCAGAATCTAAGAATGTGCTTTTATATTTTGATAAAGGATTTTTATTTGGAGTAACACTGGATGAAAGGGTTGGAGCTGAACAGTGTTTTATTAAACCTGTACACCTTAGCTTTTAATTCAGTTCTGAAATATAAATTTTAAAGTCCTTTAAAGAACATAATCATGATGCCTCCTCCAGTCATACGGAAGTTTATATTAATTTATTTAAAGATCGGATTGTGTATCAGTTATATTTTTCCTAAATTGTTACAAAACTAAATTATATTATATTCTATTTTACTAATTTGCGTTTCTCTTTTCTTTTTCTTTCTTACTCATCTCGACTGCACTTATGGATGATGATTTACGCTGATTGCGCATAACGTTGCGTTCTGTTCTTCCAGGTAAGGTTATATAAAACCAGTTCGACCTATTCACGTATTATGAAGCGTGTTAAAAAACATGCTGACCGTAATCACGCTTAAATCCGTCAAGTAATTCCTATATTCAATATTGTCGCAGTGTCATTTAAATCAAAACGCATCCAATGTGTTTGCAGTATCTTAAATTTAAATATTGACAAGATTCGCTTAGTTTTCATATTATGCTTAATTAACAAACAAATATTTTTTTTTATCAAGACCAAGATAAACTCTTTCCTCAAGTATTTTGCCTAAAGCCATTTTCAATGTTTCATTATGACGTTGTAAAGGTACTTAGGGTCAAAACTAGTAATCAAACGAAAATAACGATCATATTAATAACTTTAAAATGATATTGTAATACCCATGAGTACCGATTTGTAAAATCATGAAACTAAGACTAAATCATAGTATGCATCTCGAAGCAACGCACTGTGAAATGTTTTTTGATTAGATTAGAATGTGTGTTTTGGCGATGCAAATTAAGAGATTATAAAAATGTAGTAAACTATTTGTTACTTAATATTGTGTTGTTTATGTATTGAGTTTTCTTCTCCCCTCTTCGAATAACGGGCTTCCACAACAAAATGTAATAATAGCATTTGTTGATTTCTTAATTCAGTTTTCATTAATAGCCAGTGTTATTTACAAACATTCCTCATGTGAGCTGATGTGGGGGTTCAAATTGGCATGTTTCAAAAGCTTAAAAAGACGATTTTAATATAAAACGTAATAATATGCAAACTATTTCGTTTTCAATATTCAAAAATAGGTTTTCATGAAGCTTGTCAAAATGAAAACAAGATTGTCTTTGTGATAATACTAACTCCGACCGAGGTTTGTAAGGAGGAGTTGAAATTAGCTAAAGAGAAGGTGTTGGTCATTGATGTAAAGGCTAACAGGTTAGGTAATATTTATTGCCATAACAGCCAGTTTAAATGCTGATGTGTGAACCCCTAGTTATTTAGCAAAGCTGACCAGTTCATAGGGGCCATAAATCCTTTAAGCTGTTATGGGGTAATGTTTTGTCATATCAATGAAGAAGGTTATTGATAATCACCCAAGCGGTAAATGGCCTTGCTTGAGAGTTGAGGAAGTATCAACAAGGCTCATACATGCTTTTTTTGCTGAATTGAGAGGTTCCAAAACCCACCCTCCACTCCCATAGTTATGGCAATTGTTTAAAAACCCTGGGTTATTTTTAAGTTTTTGGCCATCGCATGTACTTCCTCAAAAGGCAGTTACAAAATCCAATGTCTATTTGATATGCCCAAGTTCATATATTGGAAAAAATCTAGATTTTATTGTCTTGTAATCAGAAAATTCTTTATAGATATTTATTTGAATAAATAAATATGAACATCCGTAATGTTAGTTCGCTGGTAGACCAGGCTGTCTACAGCTGAAAAGCATACTCAACTTTGTGTTTTCATGTCATGTCAG
>JXSR01S066667.1:307707-318981 GCA_000969725.1 Ophiothrix spiculata | reverse complement strand
ACCAGGCTGTCTACAGCTGAAAAGCATACTCAACTTTGTGTTTTCATGTCATGTCAGGACCGGGCTGTCCTACATCTGCTTATAGTCGCTGGTAGACTCTGCTGTTCATTACCAAAGTTATAATAATCTAATTTCATGTCAGGTCAGGACTGGGCTGTCCTACCTCTGCTTATAGTCGCTGGTAGACTGTGCTGTCCATTACCAAAGTAATAATAATCTAATATCTCGAACAGCTGGAATACATTTTAGATCAAGACTGTATGTCTCGCATCTTATATCTTATGATTCTCTCATCAGCCAACTATTGGTCGATATAAAGTTTGATCGTTGGATGTACTCCAAAGCTAAACTCCTAGACCGGTCTGTCTGGGAGTCTTTCCTCAGACCGTGCTGTCTGAAGGGTACAAAGGAGTTCTATCACACATCGCTAAAAACTATATGTATATGGCTATGATGAAAGCAAAGAATAAATCTCGGTTAGCCAAAGCATGACCAACACCATCTTTGAATTTCCCGTGCTGTTCTTTATTGGAATCTATAAGACAATAATGCATTTCACTAAAAGAATACTCCAAAATAATCAGTACAGTAGCTAGGATTTTCGATCAAGGGGGGCCACAAAAACTCAAGTTACAAATTTGCTGACTATAAAAGCCACGATGTTTCAACTGACCCCTCCCCCCTGGTTGTACTAAATTCATGAAAAAAGAGAGCCAAGTAAAGCCAAACATACTAATTTTCCTGCCATAATTTGCACTATTTAGGTACAAAATTGTCCGAGCCAAGTTTTATGTTTGTCTGTTTTGTTTTCACAATATGGGCGCAAATTTTGAAAAATAGACATGTCAAAGTACCAAAATTTACAAAGAAAAAGACCACTAAGGTCTAGACAGCCTAATTTGCATCCCATGTTTTCCGCACACCCCTTCTAACGTTTTTTTTTTATATAAACCCAAGCAACTGCCCATAGGATGGGCTTTTCGTCACAATTAAACAAGATTGAACTCACGGACGTTGGCGCATTGTGCATTTTTTGGTTTAGATTAAATATTTTAGTGATTTTGCTGACTGAGTGTGGGCCTGAAGAACAATTCCAGTTGGCAAAATTTCGTGACAATAAATTTACAGTATACAAGATAAAATGATAACCGAGCTGCCTGTTTCGGCCCATGCAGCAACATTTTTAACTTAAACTTATTTGCCAAATGGTCCAAGCAAATGTGCTTTACTCTTTCTAACTCAAACACTGACACTACCCTCACTATCCTCACTAACCACCCCCGTCTTCTCTTCTATTTTCTCTCCCTTTGCTCTTTTCTTTCGTTTTCTTCCTTTCCTTTTTCTCTCTCTCCTCCTTTTCCCTTTTTTTTCCTGCAGTCTCAATTTGGCAACTGACAGTTAAGTGCCGACTTACCCCATCTCCCCCTCTGGCTACGCCATTGAAAATAATCATTTCCACATCCTTATTTTCTTTTTGCTAAAACAACCTTGAAAAACGTCCTTTCGACAGGTTACGTTATTTATGCTATTAAGTTTTTGCGAGTTTTTCGACCTGGAAAAAAAGGACAAAATGCTGCATATGGCATTACAGTTTTTTGCCAACATAACAAGGCGGGTTGAATAAAATATTCACGATTTATTCACGTTTAAACCACTACTAAATACGCCACATTCATTTCAGTTACGGTTTCTACCTTATTTCTTATTGACTTCAGTGTTTGGCATTTTCAAACTCAGTTACATTACCAATATTCTTTCTACAGACGTCCAAACAATTCATGAGATTTAAGGCGCCAGTTGGGAACCCAATACCATGTTTTATTGAGAGCCTCACCAAATTGGGTTGACTTAATTTACATGTGTTAGGAAAGGAATTTTCAATGAGAATGAAATATTAGATATTTAACATTAAAATGCAAATGCAAAGACTCTTTTAATGTTTTACGACAGTTTTTTATCTTGAAGACACACCTATACCATGAGCTGCTTCAGCGCTACATATCACTTTATCTTCTCAAATCTGTTAACTCGTGTTAGTGTCGCGTTGTAATTTGAATATATTTTTAGAACACATGCCTATAAATAATGTATAATATATGAAAATAAAATTGGACCTTTCATTCTCGCGACGGATCAAGACATTGTCTTCATAACAATTTGAAACGAAAATCGTATAGCCAAGGCGGAAATAACGCACACGGATTCTAATCATACTAAAAGTACAAAACATACTAAAAGTGGTTTAAATCAACTTCCTCAGATGTTTAATTTAAAAGGACAAGGCAAAAGGAAAAAATACGACATGATTATGTAAATATAATAAATTGTTCTTGAGATTTAATAATTAATTATTTTGTTATTTGTAAATCTAAGACTCAAAATTTGCTGTTCAAAATAAGATTTTTTGTTTAGATATGAACTTTGATTAAGACCAAATCACTGCGTATTAATATTTTTACATGAATCGTTAATGATTTTGGTATAACTTGTAGCTAATTTTGTTGCTTTTTGCCGGGCTTTTTCGACCCATCTCACAGCCGGGGGGGGGGGGATTCCCCCCTTACTATCTCAAAAACCGATTGACGAAACATCAAGTGTAGGGTACTGGTGAGTAGCTATGACACTTACGTCAAAATCATGGTTTTTCGCACTTTTTTCAAGCAAAAGTTGCATTTTTTTAGCAATAATGTGAGTCAAAATTTACTTTCACATGTTCTTACTACAAATAAATCAAATAAATAAGATAAAACATAGTAGAAATGAATCCTCAAAACAAACAACAACAAAATTGTGTGTAATTTCCATTGAAAATCAGTTTTTGGCCAGTTTTTCGTTTAACCCAGCGTGTCATTATGGACGATTAACGATTTTCACCAAAATGGTCCTAAAATAAGCGCAAGGCTTAAAGAAAAAAAAAAGTCAAGAAGTTTCAGCGCGAAAAAATAACAACCGGTGGAGGTACAATAACAAATGTCGGAGGGGTGGGGTTCCGCCCCGGCTCTTTTAGGGTTAAAATAGGTTTATTTGAATATTCAGTAAGATTGAGTACATCTTTTTATTTGAAAAATACGGACTAATTTATTTCCTCGTATGGTCATATTGGTTTTTGTGCGGTAATCCGATGCTGGTTGCATACTTCAAGATTTATAGAGTATATGAAAGCAATATACAGTTCGTCATTTTTATTCAGCATTATTCCTCGTGATAATTAATTTTTAAGAATGTTGTAAATTGTCATGCTGAGTGAATATTTTCAAATTACAACTTCATCATTGTGTAAAACATAACCATCACTTCAAGAAGAGATTAGCTTACCATGAATAGATCTAGCTCCTTGAAATCAATATCAAACTTTATACTACCCATCAATAAGCACTTGAAAATGTGAAACGGGGTGAAAATAGGTCTCCGTTTAATACATTCTGCATAATGTGAAAATTTAAAATAAAAATACTCACGCAGGTTGAATAGTTTACATCATTATAAAAAACAATGATACACCAATGATAAAATTCTGAATGAAAATGACTACAAAATGCCCTTTAGAGTGTTAACAAATCATAGTCCAATATTGCACTGTTACTGATCATCAATTCTGATCCTGTCGCGGTACCCCCTAATGGTTTGTTCAAGATAATTTGCCAGACTCACTAGTAGAAATCAAAAAAACAAAAACCTGTCATCAAATTTCAAAATGTGGCTTTGTTATTGCATAATAATGCAAAATATATCGATGTAAATTGAATCAACTCAATTGCTATGGCCCTTACTAAAGAATAATATTGGGTTCCTAACTGGCGTCTTTTATCTCATGAAATGTTTGGACTTTGTAGAATAAATTGGTAATGTAACCGAGGTTGAGAATGCCAGACTCTCAAGTGAAAAAAGATGGCAAGTCAATCGGGTAGCAAGAAATACCATATTACACGAAAATACATATTTAGTGTTAGGTTGAAATTATTACAGAGATTGTGTAAGAAGTATCAAATGAAACGAAAGATTGAAAATCATCTTTACAGTAGTATTATAACACAAACGCTGCGCAGGTTGAATAGTTTACATCATTATAAAAAACAATGATACACCAATGATAAAATTCTGAATGAAAATGACTACAAAATGCCCTTTAGAGTGTTAACAAATCATAGTCCAATATTGAACTGTTACTGATCATCAATTCTGATCCTGTCGCGGTACCCCCTAATGGTTTGTTCAAGATAATTTGCCAGACTCACTAGTAGAAATCAATCGGAAGCCATCTCATTTTTCAACTACTTGCCAATAGCGCTAGATCACCAATTTCCTGCATGCATACCAGATGAGGCACAGGTGCACTGTTAATGGAAAAAGGGATTCAGATTGAAATGTAAGAAAACGATTCTTTGTAGGACTTTTAATGCATATTGGATTTTAAATAACTTCCATTTTATGTACTAAATACTTACGAGAATGAATATTTCTTTGCTTATTATAAAATGGCGGGAAAATAGTAAAAACTAGAATGCCATGTCAATAACAAGTCAATTCAATAGTAATTTGTTTTAACACTTAAAAGTGCTACCAATACGTTGATATTGAATCACCAAACCAAATGTCCCTTATTAACAGAAGAGGAACAAATTTAATCCATGAATAACTTCATTCCATTGAAGTTGTCATTTGGTATTCGTAAATGAAAAACAAAGTTAATCAATGGACTTCTCATTCCAGGCTTTGTAAATTTCAACTTAGTTCAGGACTGTGAGCTATATCTAATCCAAGACTGATTAATCCAGGAATAAAGTTATTCCTGGAATAACCTTTGAAGAACAATGACGATAAAAATAGTGATGTTAAAAATTACCAAAAAACGTTTCGTAAAGTAAGTGAAATGGTTTGTTTGAAAAGATGAAGAATGGAAAAGTTAATTGTAACAGAAAATGTCAATAATCAAGTTCCATCATATAAGAACAAAATCGTGATCGATTCATAAAAAATAATATCCATTCATGTCCTCTTCATTTATTCGAAATAAAAAGTTCCAAATATCTATTAGTGGGTAATTAATCAATCAATGAAGTAATATTATATTGAGAACTCAACAGTAATAAACACCTCAAAAATGATAAGTGGACAGTTAGTCTGACCCAATAAATCCAAGAACGATTCCTCAAAGTGGCATATATGAAAGTATGCAATTCAAAACAAATATTTTATGTTTGTGAATATAACAATAAACAGTATTTTAAAATCTACGTAAAGGTGCATTTACGTTATTGTTATTTAGAAAACACCGTCTGATTGCGTCTGAATTTTGGCATCCCCGGATCTTGAAAGATTTTCGTTGCAAACAGTTATAAAGAGAATGTCTTGATCCATCGCGAGAATAAAAGGTTGAATTCCCATTTGTCATGCACATTGTAGAAGAAAGCCCAAGTCTAAAAGACATTCAAATGACTATATGACACTAGCAGGAGTTAACGGATTTAAGGAGATGAAGCGATAGGTAACACAGAAGCCAG
This sequence comes from Ophiothrix spiculata, assembly GCA_000969725.1. Classification (NCBI taxonomy): domain Eukaryota; kingdom Metazoa; phylum Echinodermata; class Ophiuroidea; order Amphilepidida; family Ophiotrichidae; genus Ophiothrix; species Ophiothrix spiculata. Next base: position 313,480 of record JXSR01S066667.1, on the reverse strand, counting down.
CACCGAATATTGGAAACAAAGAAAAACACTCTAAAAAAGTTGTGTTAAAAAGGGAAAATGGTTAACAGGTTGGGTTAAATGTTGCATAATGTTGGGTAAGATTTGACACAATGTTGGGTAAAACGTGCACCATTACCATTAACCATGTTCCCTTTTTAACACAACTTTTTTTAGAGTGTAGGTAGTGTATCTTGAGGAGAAAACCTGTCATCAAATTTCAAAATGTGGCTTTGTTATTGCATAATAATGCAAAATATATCGATGTAAATTGAATCAACTCAATTGCTATGGCCCTTACTAAAGAATAATATTGGGTTCCTAACTGGCGTCTTTTATCTCATGAAATGTTTGGACTTTGTAGAATAAATTGGTAATGTAACCGAGGTTGAGAATGCCAGACTCTCAAGTGAAAAAAGATGGCAAGTCAATCGGGTAGCAAGAAATACCATATTACACGAAAATACATATTTAGTGTTAGGTTGAAATTATTACAGAGATTGTGTAAGAAGTATCAAATGAAACGAAAGATTGAAAATCATCTTTACAGTAGTATTATAACACAAACGCTGCGCAGGTGAATTAAACTAGGAATGATTGTAGGAATTAGGAATGCTTGTAGATTGTTATATACCTTTAACTTGTCAATCATCCTGGCAAAAAAACAAAATGGTTGCAAAATTGCTAAGTGGGTTAAAATCCGGAAAATGTTTTTTTCTTCACATATGTTTCTTTAATGCCTTAAAAGGATTTTAGAAGATGTGTTAGACCGTCAAAACGTAATAATTTATGGGATTTTTTTAAATTATTATTTTGATTATTGGTCAAACTGTTAACATGTATGAATTAAAATTCCGTTTTGATACATGATGCATAATCTTAGACTGATACAACATCAACATTGCAATTTCAACAGTCATTGCAGCCAATAATCATGATTCCTACATTCTATGATTGATATTCTCCTTTGTGTTGTTTCTTCCAATATATTTAAAATCGAATAGCCGGAAAGTTACCCCAAGCTGTCGTTTTCAATTCAATGTGGCACATGGTTAGGGATTACTGATTTGATATATAATGAATATCAACAGGACTACAAGACATTCTTACCAGAGTCGTTTTCTTTTCAGGGTTATGGCAATAAAGTCATGGTTGAATATACGACAAGATCATTTATTGTTCCATCTAGCCAATTAAGTTATATTGGCAACAAAGTAGCAAAAATGTTGAATTTAGTTTTTTCCTTTATTTTGGGATATTATGACTTTGCATTAAACTCATTATAATTCTCTAGGAATATGACAGACTTTGATGTATTATTAACCTCATGATAGCTTCTATTTTACCTCTTTATATTACTTACTTCAAATGCTAACTATGATCTTCATTTTACGTTTCTAATGTTGATATTTTACCTGTAAGTGGTTTGCACTTGTTCTCTCTTGCTACTGTTTGAGTAATCGCCACTGTAAATTAAATATTTTCCAAACATACTGTGTATCAAACTGCACTAAACTAGAGATCGCAGATCGAATTCCTCAGAATATAATTGGTACCCATTACAAACTCACCTATCAGGTTTATTGTTATATGGCCAATGATGTTTATGGTTTGGATGTCTGCATTTATTTGAAGCGTTGCCGGTAATAATAGCTGCATGCAAAGTCTAATTTTCAAATTCAACCCCTATGTATCAAAATATTTATTTTTTTAAATTATTAAATACCGTTGTCGACAAAGAAAAATACTGCCCTCTATTAAAGAAATCATAATATTTGCTTTAGAAGCAGATCAAAAAAAAATGTTGATTTATCTGAAAGTATGATGTAAAAACAATGTTTTTAAAAACAAAATCAAACTTATTTCCTGACAAAGAGCGTCAGTGCATGATTCCAGAGAATAGCCCCGTACCCAAGATTAATATTCAAAAGAAAAAACTTGCATTGTACATCATAATAATTTGTTTCTAACTGTTATTATCAAGTGTAAATCAGCTGATGACAAAGTTTTAAAATTTTGTCCAGTACCCGTTAATACGATATTTGGCCGCAGCTTGGCTCATCTAACATTGATAATACTTGAGGAGTCTGTGTGTTATTTTACTGTCTCTTGTTTGATTACTTAGTTATTTTATCACACATCCATTGGGATATTATTACTATTATAGCACGTATCTATATGGTATTATTAATTCATGTAAAGCTTGTGTCGGTTCAGGGAAATCATCCCAAGATATGTTTGTATAACTTGTTTGATGTACATTCCCCTACACTAGATCGTCTTAGTTCATTTCGTTAATCAAATGTCTTTTGGCTCTTGAAATAACAACGTTATGTTATCATTAAGCCAGCCAATCATTGCTAATACGGATGTATTGACCTATTCATCAAACTCAATTCAGAAGTGCACGCTTCTTCATGAGGGCTATTTTTGTTCATTACTACATTATATAAAAATCATGAGCATCCATCAATACATGTATATGAATTATCAGCATATATAACAATCAGGGATTGGCGTAGAGTTAAATTAATAATGTGGCAATCGACTTGAACAATATCAACATGTTACAAGCACTTCTATTTAATTTAATTAATTATCCCACTTATATATATAGCGCTTTTTCAATATTTACATATTCTGTATGTATTTCAAGATATTTTATTGTATGCTGTATATTTTGTCTTTCTTTTCTATTGTATTGTGCTGTTTTTTGTGCTTTGTATCACTGAGAAAAGACGCCTTATAAATGCCGATATTGTATTGTACTGTACTCAGGAGAAATGCGCTTTTCTCACTTTTCAGCAATCTAAACACATAAACGTTTTTACTCACCTTAAAAATTCCTAAGTAGGCAATAAGAACCAACTTTAATTTAGTATTTAAGCATTAACCTGTAATTAATGATGCTTTACAGCCTCCTATGATAATTACTGAATAATTATGATAACCCTCTAATCTTCTTTAAGTCCTTTTGGGAAATGTTGTGCGCTGTTGATATCTTATCTTCTTACCCGTGGAAAATTGAATATGCTTATTACGGTATTCTTCAACATGTATGGAATGTAGATATCCTTAATTTACATAATTGATAATCAATTGTAGTTCTTTAAATATTGTACTAAATTTGGTTGTTATATAATTTGTGCAAAGTTTTGTTTCTCCAACTACTGTAGTTTCTGCACACTATTACTTTTCTACTGTTTTTTTGGAACACCTGGTATATTGGAATATTCAATGGGGTTGTTATTGGTATCAACAAATTGCTCGAGGTTTTTCAAATAATTATGTATATACTTGCTGTTGCAATGTGATTTTTACAATTGCGTTTTCAAAAGGTCAAATTCTGTCATTTGTATTAGGTTATTCTTCAATTTAGGAAACTAAATACGCTTGAGTTTATATTGTTTTAGGTTTTAAATCTATTAAGAATGATTTTGAACTCAAGTTATTCCTTTGATCACCAACTTGTATTATTTTAGAAAATCTGATTTTAGCAAGGATGAATAAATCGGCTACTTGTCTGTTGATTAATTCCAAGTCCAGCGGCTACTAATTATTTTTCGGAGTATATTTCTGCCCAACAAAGTAAAAACGCAGTACGTGAATTACAGATCAATTGCAAGGTACCTCCTTTTCCCTTGAAGAAATATTGCACAAATGAGCAGACCATCAATTATTCTCTTCCATGACTCTATCAACCTATATCATACATTATGTACTTACAACTTTCTAGCATGGGAATGGTTCGTTGTGAAATTGTATGCTAATAGGATGCATCTGTTATGCTTTATAAATAATTTCTACTTTATGGGGCAGATTTTTTTGGAAACTTGTTGGTGCTGCACACATGCATACACCTTATAAGGACAAAATCCAGTGATCAATTGCGCCAACATCTATTTCCTGCTAGGTCTGCTATTGTAGTAAGTGATATCAGGTTCCCTGCATTCAAGTCATGGCCGCTAACATTTCTATAGGGTATGACATTGACCGCATTATCACATGACAATCGATATGTACCCGCAGCAGTATTCTAAATCGTTGCATCATCGAACGATCATAACCATACCCCTGTTGATCGCCTGTTACTAGGTGCTGTACCTCATTCATACTAATACCGTATGTGAGTGATAAATGTATATAAGAAGGTAATTTGCATTTGCTGACCACATAAAAAACCTACATGTTTACTATCAGTCTAAAATCTTAACATGTACTATATCATATCAACCATCGTATCAAAGAATGCAGACAAAATAATACAATTAAAAAATCTATATGGGTTTAATATATGTCATTTATCCTACAAGAAGTGAAGCGCCATTTGTTTGTTGTTTTTTTCTTCTTTTTTTTTCAATATTATCCAAAGTTGCTCCAAATTAAGATCCGCAAATAACATGTCAACGCACATTCTCATTTGATTCCATTGTATCTGCCGATAGCATGGTCATTTGACCAAATCCAATTGTTTAATAGTTAATTACCCAGTCCTAATCTACTAGATCCATGTCATATCAAGTTGTGGATATCACAAGTCACCAGATCTGTTCTCTGTTCACTTAAGGTATACAGTAAATAAGTATCATTTATATTTTATGTGATGAAACTTACTTTATTATTTTGTTTCCCGTGAACATTTTAAAATACAGTCAATTTTATATTTTTTTTCTGGAATATGTTTGTACTTATATTTTGCAAATATGAGCTAAATTTTATTGAAAATTCCTTTATAAAGCGAGTTTTTGAATTTTTGGCGGGTTATTTTTTCCCAAACACTACATCGATTTGGCCGCATTGTGAAACGATTTTTCTCAATTTCGATGTTTTCTTTAGTTTTGTTCTGTTGAGATATTTTATCTCGGTCAAGAGGCTTGACATAAAATCCATGCTCGAAAGTGCTTTTCTTATGTTTGGTGCATATGGATCCCCTTCTATGACCACCAACGCGCACGTACAATACCTTGACCACTTCGTGAAACAAACAGATGTAACGTAAATTGAAGTAATAAATATTGGAGTTGATGTATATTTTTTCCCTTCTTTATTGAATTTTATTTCCAAATTTGTTCACTGTTAATATACATTTATATACACCAATGTTTCATAGCTTAATGAAAAATTGAAAAAGAAATTTTGCAAAAATTTGGAATATAGGTGGTTCTTAAGTTCAAGTTTGATGAGTTGTCCTGCAAAACGGCTTACGTCCATTTTCAACAAAAAATCAATTAAGCCAATAAATAAGAAACTATTTGATAAATTATCTAAATTACACCTTCTTGTCTAAAAACATATTGGTACATAAATACTAAAATAATTATCAGGAATATTGCGACCCATTTTGATGTCCTAGCAGTTTTTTGCCCTTTTCTCAAAAAGTGCAAAATGGACATAAGCCGTTTTTTCAAGTATGTTTCTCTGATGTCTTAAAAGGATTTCAGAAGCTGTGTTAGACCGTTAATAAAATTACCTGTACGACTTTTAAAATTTTACATTTCACATTCTAATTTTCAAAACTTAATAATTTAAGTTGTTTTTTTATTATTTTAATTATTAGTCACACTGTTAAAATGTAAAAATTCCGTTTTGCTACATGATGCATAATTTCACTTACTGACACAACATCAACATTGCAATTCCAACAGTCCCCATTTCAGTCAATAATCGCGACTTTCCTACTTTTCTCCTTTGTGTTGTTTCTTCCAATACATTCAAATTTATATATTTAAAATAGCCGGAAAGTTACCCCAAGCTGTCGTTTTCAATTCAATGTGGC
>JXSR01S066667.1:269514-284117 GCA_000969725.1 Ophiothrix spiculata | reverse complement strand
ATGTATCGAGTAATACACATAAGCTATCAAATAACTGTATAAAAAGATACGTCATTTTTTCGTAACATTTTACATAAAAGTCAATCGGCAAATGCATATTTTGATTCAACAAAAATCATGGGAAACTTCCTCTATGCACTGAGATACCTTTTCATGGTTGTTCCGTTTTATGACACGGGCTAGTTTTTTTAAATGTCGTTTTTTTACATGCTTAAGAAACAATGGTGCTCGGTGTAATAGGAATCACAGTTCCCTGATCTTACTCTCACGCTACATTAGTTTCCCGCTTTATTCTTTCATGGTGTTTGTAAGCCGTTGTAATGAGACTGAGTGTCTCCCATAACTAGGAGTCCGGGCTTACTACACGGAATAAGTCGCAATCAATGATTTATTGATCGCACATGTACAAGCACGTTCTACAAGTTGAATAGTAGCTAGGACACTTAGTCACGCGGACGCTGTTTTTCATTACACCTGATTCAAAGGGGACACTGGTGTAATGAAACACATGGTCCGTGTGATTGGGTGTCCGGTTATTAAGCTGTACAGGAATGCGTGAAAGCGGATATGTCTATAATACTCTATCTACTTGATTGATTATCTTATCTTTCTTAATACTGACCCAATAAAGCTCATGAATACATCACATTGCAGTAAAATTTCACAATCAATTCATTGGGAATATTTTCAAAACATTCCGTCCATAAAATAATTTATGTTCTGTCAAACATTAGTCAAATGGCGTCCAAACAAACGTTACATAGAGCTGGTCTCTATATAAGGGCCAGCGCGGAAAAGAAAGAGGACGTACGAATAATGTATTATAAGTGCATTAGCTAGCAATATTTTTCAAACCTACACATTTTTCGAAGAATTAAACTTATTTATATTAAAAACTGTGCAGTTAATTTTTGCACGTCATGTATGTATTGGTAATGCAGTATACTGTTACAGGTACATATTGATTGTTATGTGATAATGCGGTCAATGTTGTACCCTTTAGATATGTTAGCGGCCATTACTTGAATGCAGGGAACCTGATATCACTTATTACTATTGTAAACCTAGCAGGAAGCAGATGTTGGTGCAATTTTATTACTGAATTATATCCTTATTAGGTGTGTCTCTTGCATGTGTATAGAACCCAGAAATCCTGGGAAATACTGTATTCTTGATGATGATAAAGTCGGCGTCACAATTCTTTGGTGTTTTGTGCATAAACATCCCGAGTACAGGACCATTTGTATACGAACGCGAACGGTACCCTTTTAGCATGGGCGTGGGTTGAAGTGAAATAGCGCGTTTAATGGAAGTATATCTGCTATTTTTTATAAATGCACATACTGCGTTTTACTATGTAGGGCAGATTTGGATGAGACTGTACTCGACCCGATGCCGACCAAACACAATTAATGCACGTGTACATTAAAAAAACCGATCATTTCAACAACAGGCTATTCACACACACACACACACACACACACACACACACACACACACACCCACACACCCCACACACACACACAAAAAAGCATGAGACAAAACATCCGACTTTAAGAAGAGAGATCTTTCAAATCAACCAGGTCGACTGCCACATTACATAAGCTCTACGTCAATCCCCGATGGTTATATCTGCTTATAATGCATACATGTATTGATTGATGCTTCATGATTTTATATATTGCAGTAATGAACAAAAATAGCCCTCATGAAAACCCCCAACTTTCTGAATTGAATATGATGAAAGAAATAATACTTCCTTATCACCAATGATAAGCTGGCTAAATGATAACATAGTGTTGTTATTTCATGAGCCCAAAGACATTTGATTAACGAAATGAACCTCGATGATCTAGTGTAGGGGGATGTACATCAAATAAGCTGTACAAACAAATGTCTTGATGATTCTCCCCTAAACTTATATGGCTTAACACTATCATTTAGATATGTGTTATTATAAAATTCAAACTATCTGTTTAAAATATCCTCTGTCAAACTACGAAACCTGCCATAAATTTTACTTTACTTTACAACCGTTTTTTAACTGGATTTAACCGTAAAAAACAGTGTATTGTACTGCACATCAGATATAAATATTTGAACGTAACGACATTTTTCTAGATTTATTGAAAATATGGGAACGTTGTAATGGTCATTTTCAAGTTATAATTAATGGAATATGATTAACGTAGTTCTACAACGACATGCTCTGCAATGCTTTTCCGATCGATCACTAATTCCCTGAAGACATGATAGGTATCATGAAAGAACCTTATATCACTTTAGACATAGAGTACTTAGAAAAACATGCATCATGAATATTAATGCAGGCTAAATCAATATAGTTCTTTTCACTGTTGGGAATTTAAGTTGTACATGTATTTCTGTTCATACCATACTTACTGATTTCATGACATTTCAATAAGCAAGGTGTCATTAAATTTCTAGCTTTAATAGAAAAAGCTATAACAGATGAAATGATAAATTCAAAATTGATATCATCTGCAAAGTCCCCCCTTTCGGGATGAGCCATCACTTATACATTATTCGCTCGGTTTCTACATCGAAGTATCCGTGTATGATCTTCAGAAGCTTGATATTGATTAAGCGACATTGATCTTTCCTGTTTACATTAAAACGCTTTACTTGGCCTAGTTCAAACACTATGCATTGTTAGCAGCAAAGTTAGGTTGTGTCATGTTGCGTGTTTTACTTTTCAAAATGAAATACTATTTTGGATTTCTTGTTTTCAACTCCAATCTCCATTAGTTCTGTAGTGACTGAATGAAAGCAGTTTACCTAGCTCGCAGTGTTGATTCTGCAAGGATAAATAATGTATTCGACCTAGTTTATACAACATGTGGTTATTGGAATACATTTATATTGTATCTGTTTTCTTTCTGTTATATGCAATATTCCTTCAGGTATCACAACTCTGCTTAGATGAAACAAAAACAGTTGTTTCCTTATAAGGTTTCCACACAGGCGTTTTGCTTGTCTGCTGAATTGTTGTTCAATTTGCAAAATCGAATCGGTATATTCAAGAATTTGTGTTTTTTGCAACCTAGGATTTTAAAGGAGCTTGGTCCGATTTTTAAAAATTTAGTTTATAATCTCGTATGAAAGATGATTACTTAAAGAGGTCTAAATTTCACATTTCAGCCGAATTGGTCAAAAGGTTTTGATTTTATGGGCAGTTTTGTATTTCAGAGCTTCCTATATGTTACCTTATAGAACTAATTCTGGTTACCTTATTTAGACACATTTTCTTACATATCGCCAAAACGGAACATAACCATGATAACTAAGCCGTGAAATTTCACATGGGTTATGAGAAAAATATGAGCCATATTTAGGTACCAAAATCTCAAAAAGTTTGAAAAAAGTTGAGGCAATCGGACCAAGCTCCTTTAATGTTCAAAATTCGATATGTTGTCATGCAGGGGAGTATCATACTTAGTACTAACTAAGACAAGGCGTCACTAGAATTCCTCACCGGAGGGAGAACTTCTCACCGACTAAATTCGGGGAAGTATGGATAATTAGACTATCTAGTAAAAATTTTTACATGTATATATTCAAATACCATTATATAGAATTTCCCATTGAGTGACAAGGAACAAATTGTACCACATTTCTAGGTTGGTATTTCTAAACAGAATTTCTCATCGAGGACAGGAAGTATATTGAAGTCAGGCCTTAGAAAAGCAAGCACATTATGTGTTGAAACTCTGATCACAGATCAAAACTAACATATTGAGCGCTTTTTAAGACAATTTTCCCCCAAAACACCCAATTTTTCCATTTTGGCGTATTAGGTCTGTGATGAAAACCCAGCCATCAATATACCAAAATTACGAATGAGCACCCCCGTATACCATATGTCAGTAACCACCCCCCGGGCTAATTTTCTGATTACAAAGTCAGCAGTACTTATACACATGAATAATAAAATTTTAATAATGTTTGGCTTTAGTATAAGGATTTACCTATACGGTCCAGAACAGATTACGAGCGGTTGTTGAATAATTGAACTCAACCTCTAAGCAAGATGATCAATTAATTTATATTGATGTCAGATGCATCGAGTTACAGCATGCATCTTTTTAGCCAGAAGCATAATACTAAACAGTAACAGATAAAATCCCAGCATAACCTTATTCTGCATTTAACTAAGAATATACCTTACCTAACGTAAGTAACAAAGTACGTAGAAATGTTATTAAATAATGCAAGTTGAATTATTGGGAGCCCTGCAAGGTACACACCAACTGTCATAATTAAATTGCAGGTAGACGAACCAATCAGTCTTCATATGCTCTCTAACTTACTGCATGGCCGCAGGTAGTGCTAGTAAAAACACAATTTATCTACGGAGTGGAATAGGATTATACTCTTTCTAAGAGTGATATGATGTGGCTTAGTAAATCAAAACCAACCAGATGTCGGCACTACGTCTATCTCGATATGTTTGTTTTATATGGTCATCATCTTGCTCTCATCTATACATTTTTTTTTATCAAAATGTCAATAAATTGATGTTCAAGAAACCAATTATTTTTGCATTTTCAGACAAAGAAAGATTTAAATTCTACTCTTAAGAAATATTACCTTCTCAAACATATATGTGATGGCTCACCCCGAAAGGGTGGACTTTGAAGATGGCATCATTTTTTTGATTTTATCAATTCATCTGTTGCAGCATTTTAAGCTTTAAAATGACACCTTCCTTATTAAAGTTGATCATGGCGATCAAATTTTACAACAGAAAATCTGCTCGAAATTCCCATTATTTTCTTTATTTTTTGCTGCCTATTTTCATCAGTTTCTCGAAAAGTGTTTTGTCGCAAAGTCCCCCTTTTCGGGGCGAGTCATCACATATGTAGAACTAAACAACTATTTAGTTTCATTATGTTAATCCACATACTTTACGAAGCGAATATGAATAAACACTTGCAATTTATGACACCCTACGTGGTGCGTTAATTACTGTCGCTTTGTTTACACAGTTAATAAAACATTTATGAGATATGACTATGAAGGTTTTCTAATTCTTGAGCTATATTTATTTCTAGTTTGTAATGCATCTTTGCACCACTGTTTGATGGGTTCATTTATTAATTTTTCGACAAAAATGCACTGTTACAATAAATGCAGGCCCTTAAAAGTGTTTAAATTTAGTTCTGGGACTAGGTGTTGAACTGTAATATTAATTTCCATAATTTAATTTCACATTTTATCTCAAAAAATGCTCATTTTACATCAAAAAACCTCATTTTTAGCCCATATTTTGAAGATTCATTAGTGGTGGCGCTATTCAATTTTAAAATTAATTATATGCATATTGCATAAATTAATTATTTGTTGTGTGAATTTAACATGAATAAAATTTGTTTGGTCTCCTTTACCTTTTCCATGTGACAAATGTCAAAACTAAGGGTCATAGATTCTTAAAACCTGGAAAATTGATTTATAGAAATAGCGCCACCAATAATGTGCCTTTAACATTAAATGGCTATACATTATTAGTGATCAAACAGTGGTGTTTGTTAATAAGAATGACAAAATTTCCTCAAAAGTATAAGCAATTGTCGGATGATGATATCTGGCATAGTTCGACACGGATTAAATTCAATAATGACTGTGTTTTGGAAAATGCATTATGTTCTATGTGTGCGAACAAATCCGAGAAATTTATAATATACACTGATTCAAACATATATTTGAAGCAAAAGGTACATTAAGTCGGAGCTACAAGTGTCTGATTAACAAACTAATAAGATCCAATCAATATTTGAATAGAGGGTAGTAAATTAACACTTAGGTGACCGGGGGGGTTCCAAGGGGTCCTAACACAGGTTTTCGCGCTAAAATTTGCATCGCTGCTCCATGTAATTGTCAAACTTAACAAGACGGGTCCCTCAGTGGCAAAACAAATCAAATCATTATTAATAGTAATTGTTCTTGCAATGTGCAAGTTTGAGCCGAATTTCATGCGAAAATTGGGGAAAAATTTTGACACGACACAAAAAATGTTTTTTCGGAAGCCATTTTAAAACGGTTTATGCGATTGTCATTTTTTGTTCTGTATTTTGGTCAAATTTACATGCTTTATTATTGACCAGACTTTCAACGTAAAATTCATACCGCAAGGGTGAATTTTTAAGGGGGTCCCTATGTCCCCAGGACCTTGGGCACCAACGGGTGGGAAATACATTGGCCATTTAAGTGTTAAAGCCATTATTTAGGTTTCTGAATGATATAACAATAAAACAAAGACAAGAGGTCTTTAGTTTATTTCCCTCTCTTATATTATTGATCATTGAATAATAAATTAAGATTTTGTTAATCACACACTTTTAACTCCGACTTAAGGAATATTTTGAATAAGTCACTTATATGAAAATATTCTACGTGACCTTTGTTTGACGAATGAAGTTTGACATTGCATGATATCAACCTTGTCTGTAAACTTATTCTTTTTTCTGGCAGTCCCCTGTTTGGTTGATTTCTTGTCTTACAAAGTCCATAAATTCTTTGAATATAAGCTTGACCTATATTAATATTATTACCAATTATTAATTTTCTATGGCCCCTAAAGGAATCCTTTTATAACCTTCTACCGCCTGCAATGAGTCTGTTTGATCATATTATCTTGAGAGTCCAATGCGATCCCCTGGGGCAGTAGTCCAATGGTGTGTATGTGTATGAAGCAAGGTTCGTGTATCACAGACAATTCCTTTCATCATCAATATTTCATTTCAAAAGGATTTTATATTCCGTGTATAAATATACGAATGAAAACAAGATCAAATAATCGGCATATATACGGATCGTCTTTTTTTTAAATCATGGTTGGTGAAAATGTTGTCCCGCTATATTATAATTTGTATATAATATAATCTTTAATTTTTTTTAAATGTGTAATCCCGTACTACTAAATAAATACGTTTTCTGAACAGCCAATTAATTCGCTTCGGACATGTACAATATTAAATTCGTATAAAAAAGCAGCTGCTTTACATTTTGTTTTAGTAGAAATCTCTTGTTTTCGCGAAATACAACACCGACTCCAACCATACATATTGATGTAATTCAACTGAAAAAATCGCATGTTTTTACAAGTAACTAATTGATATTCACAGAGGAATAGGGATTCAAGTTAAGTTGATTGTAGCGATTCCCAGAGTAAGGTTTTCAAAAATTAACATAAAATATGCTTCAGTGTTAAACTCTTAACTACTATGTGCAATTTTTAAGTACGCGTATTACAATATGGAAACAATACCACTTAGTTTAACTATTTGTCAACGATGTGACATTTCGTCAAAATCAATATTTTACCGTATATCAAACCCAAACATAAGATTAGAAAAAAATATAATGATTAACTAAAATAAGTGTGTAAGCAACACTTTTCAGTAACCTTAATTGGCTTATGAAAGTAGCTCAACCCGTTGCCAACCAATCAGAAATGTCTTCTTATTGTCTGTAAAACCAATATGGTTAACCATCAGTGCCGTAAGATTGTTATTGCAAAAAGCGATAAAGTACAAGCAATATTATTCATCATATTGTGTCATAAATACTGCAAGATGTAAACCTTTAATAGATTGGCACAGTGATTGTGCGCTAGAAGGTGTGATGATGTATCATCACTTTGCTACATGGCTTGCTACATGATATTATTGCCGCGAGATTGCCATTATTGGCGTTATTGCTACTTTGAAACAGGCTCCATCAGTCATGTCATTTTTCTGTAATCATGTATAGTGCATATGAAAAGAAATTTCATATATGCGAGTTGTTCGTAAAAAGGTTATTGTTAAATACGAAAAGCATTTCTTAGATAAGTTGTTCTATTACTAGTTTTACTTTTTCATTTATCAGCGGATACAGTTTTTTGGTTTTTTTTTTTCAATTTTACCTGAAGTGTCACACAAACGGATTAAGAAAATACAAACTATCGACAGTAACCGATATAGTGGTGGGACTCGTCTTAGCTATAGTATTTGTTTGTTTGTTTGTTTTTATGAACCGTAAACTTTTGATATGCTCTTGAAAAAAATGATTTACCAAACTATACAATCTGTTCCGACGACAGGGTCAGGCGGGGAGTTTGACTGGGGCAGTACATCTGTCAAATGGTAATACCGGTGTCCTAAGGCCAGCTCAACGAGGACGGTAACCTCTCTTAGAGCAGAAGGGCAAATGTTGGCTCGATTTTGATTTTCAGTATTGAGTGTGTATGGATTTTATTCTTTTATAATGAATAAGACTTGGTAGTAAAGTGTATGATAAATATGCAAGCAGTATAGACTGAACATTATAATTTCTAACATATAAAAATCGAATAAATTTGTATTAAAACTGTATTGTAAGGAAATCCAATTTGTTTCAAGAGTTGTAGCTTAATGTGCACCAATTTATGCTGTAGAACAGTGTAGGTTTCATAGTAATTAAGTTACTCTATTTTGAATTGCTCATGGGAAACAAGCCACTTAACTTGCTGAATAAAAAAATGGAAATGTTTGTAATTATATGCTTGGTGAAGCAGAAAAGTAGGACTATCTTGATTTGTTCTTTAAAAAATTTTCCAAAGTCTGTTAATTAGGGAGTTATGAATTTCTGATTCGGATAATGAATGGAAAATGAATCAGTTTTATACAGAATTCAAATTTTCTTTTTGATTTGAGAAAGAATACAATTTAAAAGCTACAAACGCTGATCTGCAAAGTCTTGTTAAAAGTCACGTTAGAATGATGCATCATTTATAAGAAAACAACAAATTTATTTTATGTCGTCATTTAAATACAACAAACGCGTCTCTGATCCCCCAAAAGCCGTAAATGCAGCCTCTTGTCATTTTCACTCTTTTTAATATTTGCAACGACAATGTTAAAACATTAAAATAGCCCCTCAATGAACTGCACTTGATTTCCAGAAGTCAAATTATGGTCCGTCAAAGGTTGTTAGGGAGTAAAACGTTTAACTAAGATAAACACGTTAAAAGATCAGTAAGCCATATATATTTTGTTGATTGTCTTATCAACATCACCATCATGTTCCTTCTGGAAATTTTTATTAACTTTAAGCAATTTGTTCAAAAGTTATGGCACAAAATAAATTTGCCAAAACATTGTGTAACGTGCTTTCCCCCTTAACAGTCAAGAAAATAAATTACATATTTATTCTCTAAATGATACTTATCTACAGTATACGTTTGGTGTAAATAGAGAAGATCTAGTGACATACGATATGCGCTACTTGATATGACATGGATCTAGCAGATTAGGAAAAGATAGATAATTTTTGATCAATAATTTAATTTGGTCAAAGTATATATAATGACCATGCTTTCGGCAGATACAACCGAATCTTGTATCGAGTAGTATCTTAGAATGTGCTTTTACATTTTGGTTTGCGGATATTTATGGAGCAAGTGCACCTTTTTTTGGGCGGACATTTTATTTGACATTCCCTGTGTCATAATACGAAATATGTATCGAATAATACACATAACCTATCAAATAACTGTATTATAAGATAAATCACTTTTTTGTAAAATTTTACATAAAAGTCAATTGGCAAATGCAATATTCAAAGGGGACACTGGTATAATGAACAAATGGTCCGTGTGATTGGGTGTCCGATTATTAAGCTGTACAGGAATGCGTAAAAGCGGATATGTCTATAATACTCTATCTACTTGGTTGAATGTCTTATCTTTCTTAATACTGACCCAATAAAGCTCATTAATACATCACATTGCAGTAAAATTTCACAAACATTTCATTGGGAATATTTTCAAAACATTCCGTCCATAAAATAAGTTATGTTCTGTCAAACATTAGTCAAATGGCGTCCAAACAAACGTTACATAGAGCTGGTCTCTACATAAAAGGGCCAGCGGGGGAAAGAAAGAGGACGTACGCATAATGTATTATAAGTCTGCATTAGCTAGCAATATTTTTCAAACCTACACATTTTCATAAGAGTTAAACTTATTTATATTAAAAACTGTGCAGTTAATTTTTGCACGCCCTTGTATGTATTGGTAATGCAGTATACTGTTACAGGTACATATTGATTGTTATGTGATAATGCGGTCAATGTTGTACCCTATAGATATGTTAGCGGCCATTACTTGAATGCAGGGAACCTGATATCACTTATTACTATTGCAAACCTAGCAGGAAGCAGATGTTGGTGCAATTCATTACTGAATTATATCCTTATTAGGTGTGTCTCTTGCATGTGTGTATAGAACCAAGAAATCCTGGAAAATGTTATATTCTTGATGATGATAAAGTCGGCGTCACAATTCTTTGGACTTTTGTACATAAACATCCCGAGTACAGGACCATTTGTATACGAACGCGACCTGTACCCTGCAATTCATGGTCACGTGACCAATTTTGTCTGAGGAACTTTTTTAGTCTATTTTAGTAGCCTATTCACTTAGATCAGCCAGAATTTTGGTTCATAACTGGTCAAATTTTATTATGCAAGATTGAATGTTGTTGATTATAATAAATGCGCCCTCATGTCGCGAGTAAAATGAAACAAGTCCAATGCACGCACAGTCACTTTTGGTTCGTCCAATTTACGAGATCCGGAGGGTCGAGCATATTGGACAGCAATCAGAATTTACCGTTAGTGCATTGGTTTTGTCACATTTTACGAACATGATAGAATGCAAATTTATTAATCTAATTCATAGACGACGGGAAAATGATATTGCATATTTTATTGAAAGAAATCAAGCCTTCATATGACCATCAAAATCAAAAACTTCGCTAAACTAAATAAATCATCACCCGACAAAACAATGAAACATTCAGTAAATGTTCGCCATGTAATCCTGAACGCATCAAGCGCAGTGCATTGTGAATTTTCAATCAACTACGCGTGCTTCATATTCTTGCGTTCTGATTGACTAGGTGACACGCGGAGTGTATAAATTAAAATCAGCATCTTGAGATTACAAATGTAAAAAACAAATCCTGCAAGTGCCTTTTCTTCAATGAAGAGACGATTTTAATTTGGATGATAACTGATATATAAGATTTTCAAAAAGTTTGAAAAAAAGTTAAGCTAAGCTACAACTGCAACTTTCCGATAAAGGAAAAACGCAGCATGTGCATAACAGATCAATTTCAAGCTACTTCCTTTTCCCTTGAAAAACTCTTGCAGAAATGAGCAGACGACCACTGACCAATGCTCTTGTATTTCTTAAGGCAGTACCTACTATATCAAACATGTCCTTATTGTTGTCCATATTACGTTACACAAAGTGGAACGTAGGCTAACTTGGGTTCATGTTTTGAACTCTGTGTCATCTCTATTATTGTGTGCTTGAAGTCTCTTGAGTTTGAATCCATATAAGATCAAGTTGTTATACCTTTTGTTATCATAAATCTATCCGCAACTTATAATCGAATTCATATATACATTATTCGCTCTGATTCTACATCGAAGTTTCCGTGTATGATCTTTAGAAGCTTGTTATTGATTAAGCGAAAGTGATCTTCGCTGTCTACATTGAAACGCTTTACTTGGCCTAGTTCAAACATAAAGGATTGTTAGCAGCAAAGTTAGGTTGTGTCATGTAGCGTGTCTTACGTTTCATAATGAAATACAATCTTGGATTTTGTTAGTAAACAGTTTTTTTCGTTGATTACATACTCCTGAGAGCCAAGATGAATCAAACAAAGTTAACGCGTTAAGCTTTCCACAAGCGTTTAAGTGTTTCGGCACATGGTTTATTTGTATATACATCGAATGGAGAGATGAAACCTAATACCATAGTGATTCAAAGATCAATTCCGCTGGTATAAATTTATCACACTATGTTGGTTCTATTTAAGTTCGATACTAGGTTATTCAACTACAATGGTGCCAACAAAATACAAAATGATTTAAGAAGTTCGATATCACAGGCTCATTAATTATGCAAATCTTGTTGAAGCTGACTGACTCTTCATCGTACAATATTCTATTTAATACCAAGTTATGTATAATACGGTATATAATATAAAATAATTCGTCTTAAGGGCAACATTTAAGGGTGCTTCAATGACCTCTTAAAAGTTGTCCTAAAATTTATAATAGTTAAGAGATTCCCTTAAATATGTGTTCATTTAATTGTAACTGTAAGGTCCGTATGCACAAAAGAGGTTTAAGAGTTAGACCAGGTTTAAATTAAGGTAGGTCTAAGCCAACATTTTTACTGTCAAAAAATGACCTTTTGTAGCATTTTTGAACTGCAACAACTTTCAAAATTAAAGTAGGTTCAGCTACAAATCTTACAAAAACACTAAAAAATGACAATATTGGTAGAGGAAAATACATTTATCTGTGATACAAAATTTCACTTAAACCAGGTCTTACTTTAAGCCTTTTCTAACTCTATAACCTGTTTTGAACATACGGGTCTAAGGGTTTGTCTTAAAATTCAGGAGATTTAACAGAATCCCTTACAAAAGGTTGCACTTTAGTGTGCTTTACGAATAACCTGAAAGATCTAGAGGTATGAACTCAATAGGGAACACTAACTTTGGACTAAAGTAACACATTGGATAAACGACGGTTTTAAATATTTTCTTAATTAAAATGATTGACGATATCATAGGGAAAAATAGGAAAAAAGTTTATCTAGGGAATAACATTTAACACTACCACACAAACAAAAGTACAGTTTTGACTAGCTTGGGATATTGTACTGCTCCGTAACTCAAATACATCATCGGAGTATTAGCTAACACTCATAACTAGTTATTTTAGGTAAATAAAATAGATACACATTACACACGAGTATCGTATTTCGACATGATTCAATACATACGACCCCAATACAGCTCATGCCAACTGTTATCAAGCACGAAACCAGTGCATTGAAGTACTTTACCTTTCTTGTTTTCAACTCCAATCTCCATTAGTTCAGTATTGACTGAATGAAAGCAGTTTACCTAGCTCGCAGTGTTGATTCTGGAAGGATAAATAATGTATTCGACTTAGTTTATACAACATGTGGTTATTGGAATACATTTATATTGTATCTGTTTTCTTTCCGTTATGTGGACTATTCCTTCAGGTATCACAACTCTGCTAAGATGAAACAAAAACAGTTGTTTCCTTATAAGGTTCCCACAAAGGCGTTTTGCTTGTCTACTGTATTTATTTTTTAATCAATACAGAATCGAATCTGTATATTCAAAATTTGTGTTTTTTGCAACCTAGGATTTTCAAGGAGCTTGGTCCGATTTATCAAAATTTAGTTTATAATTTCATATGAAAGATGATTACTCAAAGAGGTCTAAATTTTACATTTCAGCTGAATTGGTCAAACGGTTTTGATTTTATGAGCAGTTTTGTATTTCAGAGCTTCCTATATGTTACTTTATAGAACTAATTATGATTACCTTATTTAGACACATTTTCTTACATATCGACAGAACCGAACATAACTAAGCTATGAAATTTCACATGGGAAAAATATGAGCAATATTTTGGTACCAAAATCTCAAAAAGTTTGAAAACACTTGAGGCAATCAGACCATGCTCCTTAAATGATTAAGATTTGATATGTTGTCATGCAGGGGAAATATCATACTTGGTACTAACTTAAGCAAGGCGTCAATAGACTTCCTCACCGGAGTGAGAACTTCTCACCGACTAAATTCGGTGAATTATGAATAATTAGACTATCATGGTAATTTTTTTTACATGCATATACTCAAATACAATTATATAGAATTTCCCATTGAGTGACAAGGAACAAATTGTACCACATTTCTAGGTTGGTATTTCTAAACATAATTTCTCATTGAGGACAGGAAGTATATTGAAGTCAGGCCTTAGAAAAGTAAGCAAATTATGTACTGAAACTCAGATCACACATCAAAACTAACACAAAACAACTAAATCGATACTTTGCTCATTTATGCTAATTAAGGAAAACAGAACAACAATTTTGACGGACCGTTTCTCAAATTCGAGCTGAATACCATCATATTCAAACTGTTTTTGCAACACCAACTCTGTATTTAACATTTAAGATGTATATTCTCGAGATTTGTTTCTTCGTTTTGTTAAGGGAGACCCATATTCTAAATTCTGCCATAAACAGTAAAAACGCAGTATGTATATTTATAAAACATAGCAGATACATTAGTATACAATTTCTCCTCAATCCACTTCCATGCAAAAAAGTTGTATGTACATATGTTTGATATAGTAGATACTGCCTTAAGATATGAAAGAGAATTGGTCGTCTGCTCATTTGTGCAGCATTTCTCCAACGGAAAAAGAAGTAACTTGCAATGTATCTTTAATGCACATACTGCGTTTTTACTTTGTATGGCAGTAATCTTCTGATTCCCTCAGCTGCAATGATTTATTCTAGCCCGGACTCGAAGCATATCGAAGTCAGCAGTACTTATACACATTAATAATAAATAATGTTTGGCTTTAAATATAAGGATTTACCTATACGGTCAAGAACAGATTACGAGCGGTTGTTGAATAATTGAACTCAACTCCAAAGCAAGAGGATCAATTAATTTATATTGATGTCAGATGCATCGAGTTACAGCATGCAC